>VDFB02137875.1:0-66601 GCA_007258455.2 Sequoia sempervirens
AATTCATTTTTCTCTTCTATGAGCTTAAACGAAAATTCTCCTAAAAAGAGTGTTGAACTTGGTGCGTTTCCTAGTTCAACACTTGATGTTGTCCCTTCAGCTAGTTTTTTTCCTTCCATATATACCATTCAAGATTGGGATGCAAGTGACCTGCTATAGGTTGACTCACATGTTCCTTACTAGTCCCTTGTTGGGTGATCCCACAATACTGGTTTACAATTTTTGGCCAAACTAGACATAGAATTGATTTTTTAAACTAAATCACCACTTTTAGGCACCTATATTGGCTAAACCATGAGGAATTTGAAGATGATGCAAACTAGTGATTTGTGAGAATTCTTTCTATAGATTCTAAATATATTTTTTTCAAAAATTTTGGAATCAGATTGCACTTCTTTTCCCATCTCCTTTGAAAACTAGTTTTTAATAGTAAACACCATTTTTAAAGAGTGACGACACTAGCTAACACAACTTTTTTTCTATGAAGGATAAAATTTTATTTTTTTCAAATTTAGATTCGTAACTATGATATCTAGTGCATGGAATAGGTTTCATAGCATTTCATTGAATATTTTTGTCTTAATTAAGTTTCAAAGTTAAACCAGTTATAATTTAGACATGATTTACTGGCTAAAACATAACTTCTTTTGTATGTATTGAAATTCAATTGTATTTTTTTATTGGATCAAGGACATCAATATCTAGTGCATAGATATTTTTCAGATTTTTTTTGATAATTTGTTATTTTTCCACATGTGAAGAATAGAAAGCTTGATTTTTGGTGAAAACCTAGATTCACAAGAAATAAAAAATAAATATAATAATCAAATTAAATTTATTTAAAATTATACTTTTTGGGAAGTTTATAATAAGGAGTACATACTTACAAAAAAGGGTATGTGTAGTATCATGATGGGCCTAAAAGTGGCGATATGATGGGTATGTGTAGGGTATGTGGCTGATGACATACTTTTACCCAAAATTGATGAAATGAAAAGGGTTTTTAAAGGATATTCTCAGCTTTCCACCAATATAAATTATGCTTTACTTTGAATTTAATAAATAATTATTATTCATTTCCTATTTGAATTACGACTAAAGTCCTGATTGATAGGTTAATTGAAAAAAATCTATAGCCTTCAAACAGTATCACATTTTTTGAATCCGAAGCATGTGTCACATTCTATGCTTCGCATACTATAGGATTAAAAAAAAAATGAATTTCGTGAAGTTTTGACCAAGTTAAGGTGGTCAAACATACATGTTTTTTATATTTTTTAAAATTTGTAATAAAATTAATAATTAATTATTTACACTATGAAAAATTACAAAAATATGCATCACATCTTTGAGCATAGAGTCCTCTACTTATATCACAAATATTAAAAAATATTATCATTTTTTGTGGTTAGAGATGAGATGGGACAGAACCTACTTCTTATTTTTCCTTGAAATTTTAAAGATACTACTGCATTGGAAATTTTTTAAATTTTTCACCAAATAGATTTAAAAAAAATAAACCTAGTAGTTTAGAAACTACATTCAATTTACTCTGATTTTATTCTTACATATTTTTGAAATAATATAGATAACTTATTCAAATTTTATGTCAAGTTGCATAACTTTGATTTTCTGAATTTTTGCCATTTAGGGCCTATTTTTTTCCATGATGATCCTACACATACCCAAAAATAGAATTTTAAAGTGAATTCATTTGATCCCCAAAAGGTAAATCAAAAGTGGTTTTTATCAACATTTTGATAGGTGTTAAGGAGACACTATTATAGGTATGGTTTAAAACTACAGGGTTCTATCCAAGGGGGTTTGATTTAAGGTAGTTTGATCAAACAATCTTCAATTAAAATCCTTTAAATAGAAATTTTCAAGGCTTAAATCATTATATTTTCTAAAAATATGTGATTTTAGCAAAAATCAGGATCTCTCAGAAAGTGTAAACCACTAATGTGGTATCACCTGCTTTTTTTCTTTTTCATGTTTCTTTATGTGATTGCATTTGTGTAATATGGTCCCCTACACTATTTTGT
The DNA here is from genome assembly GCA_007258455.2 of Sequoia sempervirens. Lineage (NCBI taxonomy): Eukaryota > Viridiplantae > Streptophyta > Pinopsida > Cupressales > Cupressaceae > Sequoia > Sequoia sempervirens. The sequence goes on from VDFB02137875.1 coordinate 2,046, forward strand.
TGATTTATATATCTCTCTCTTTCTCTCTCTCTTTTTGTGCATTCCTCTGTTTGTATCTACATTCTTCTCAATGTTGTAAATATTTAATCTTTTCCTTGTATTTTGTTTTCCTTTTGCGGATGATTGAAGGTGTTGAGAAATTTAGGTCTCTTCCATGTTAAGCCAATTTTTATTTTTATTTTGCTCTCTTTGTGTTGTTCTTCCAGTTCTATGAGTATTTTGGGAATGATGACATTTCTGAGCTCTAAAACAATATTGTAGCAAAGACATACTAACCCCAAATCAGTAGATCCCTTATGTATTTTTGGGGGCAACCCCTCCTTCCTTTCTCATGATGTAGCTTCATTTAAGAAACATGACTTTTCATAGGGAATTTTGAGGAAGCTCTCATGTCTTAGGATTAAACATTGGCTACTTTAAAGCAATTTCTCACAGCAATGGTGTTAGAAACCGCTTTAAAGTGGGGGCATACATTGATAATATCTTTTGAAATTTATCATGTTTCATGGTGCAATTTTCTTTATTCTTGTGATGCATCCTTTTCTTGGTGTCATTGGGTTCAATGTCCTCAAATATTTTGATATTTCTTAGGGTATGGGTATGTGCAGAATCATGATGGGCCAAAAAGTGGTGATATGATGGGTATGTGGCTGACGACTTTTTTTTAACCCAAAATTGATGAAACGAAAAGGGTTTTTAAAGGAGATTCTCAACTTTCCACCAATATAAATTATTCTTTACTTTGAATTTAATAAATAATTATTTGAACTACAACTAAATTCTTGATTGATAGGCTGATTCAAAAACATCTATAGCTTTCAAATAGTATCACATTTTTTGAATCTGAAACATGCATCACATTTTGTGCTTTGCATACTATACCTAGATTAAAAAAATTTGAATTTCATGAAGTTTTGACCAAGTTAAGGTGGTTAGAAATACAAGTTTTTATAATTTTTAAAATTTGTAATAAAAGAATCATAATTAATTATTTACTTGGAAAAAAATTACAAAAAAAATATGCATCACATCAAGACACGAGTCCTCTACTTATATCTAGAATCTTATAAAAACATATTATCATTTTATTGTGGTTAGGGTGGTTAGACAGACACCTACTTATTTTTTCCCTAAAATTTAAGTACTACTGCATTGAAATTTTAAATTTTCACCAAATAGATTTTATTTTTTTAAATAAACCTAGTAGTTTAGAAACTACATTCAATTTGCTACAAATTCAATTCTTACATATTTTTGAAATAATAAAGATAACTTATTCAAAAAAATTCATCAAGTTTCCTAACTTTTATTTTTTTGAATTTTCATCGACACTTAAGGGCCTATTTTTTCCATGATGATCGTACACATACCCATATGAATTTCCTCTTATTGGTGATGTGACACACTGCATAATTCTCTAAGTTGCAAATCTTTTACTCTTGACTTTCCCTCTCTTGGAGATATTAGGCATGATGTTACCTAAGAAGAAGACCTTACATGAACTAAGAAAAATCCCTTTGAACAAAATTTTTTTACTAGTATTATTGTTCATAAGTGTTTAGCATAATGCAACTTGTTAATCCTTATGAAGCTCAAAACCTAAATTCAAGGCCACCTATCATAACACACCTTGATTGCCTATGGAGCCTTTCCTTGTTCATAAGTGTTTAGCATAGCACAACTTGTTAAGACTTATGAAGCTCTTGAAACCCTAAATTCAAGGCCACCTAGAATAACCCACCTTACTTGACTGTGGAGCCTTGTCTTATCTTGTGGTGCCTTATTGAAGTTGTCAGGAGGATTGCTTTGATATGGCATGGGAGCCTAATATGATTCTCTCATTTTTCCCCCATTTGTGATACTCACCTAGTGGATTGCCTGAGGTTCCACTACCCTAGAGTGAGCATGCACAAAAATTGATGGCTTAGATGTGTTTCATGCTAATTAGACTATCTAGGCTTGATCTTCCTAATCTTTGATGTTCTATGATTGTGTATATTTTTCATTGTTGCATACATAAGTTTCTCGAATGTCTAATTTAGTGTGATTTTGCACTTGTGCTCATCCTCACACTAAAGTGGAAGAAAAATGTAGTGTGGGAAAAAGTATCCCTTTTTCAAACTTAATTTGAGAATGAATAATAATACATAAATGAGCTTAATGTTTCCTTAATTTAGTGTTGTAATATGTATTTTACATATTCACATTAAGTTTAGGGACCTAATAAAATGGACTTAAATTGTGCCTTATTTTTGGTGTTGTAAGGTGTACCTTTACACTTTCACATTAATCTAGGGCTTTCAGAATTAAATGAGGTTAATTTTCCTTAATTGGCCCCTTTAATTTATATCCAAGCCTAATTAATTATAAATTCCAAGGGATAAAACTTAGCATTCATAAATGCCATTACACAACATTTAACTTTGGAAGATGTGTGTCCTAGGTAAGTGACCTAGGACCCATTCACCATAGGGCGAATGGTTCCTCACTTAGACCTATGACCCTAATTTAAAATATGTTTAATACTAAAAAAATGTGTGTCCTAGGTATGTGACATAAGACCCCCCTTTTAAATATGTTTTTGGTGGCATTTCAATGATTTCAAATCTACAATTCAATGTCAGCTTGTGATATTTGAATTTTGGGAATTAATGTTAAGATATGTATAATTATAAGGTTATTTCACTTTGTTTCATCTAAGCAGTTTTTCATGAGATCAAGATTATTTTCACAAGATAATGATTAGATAATTCAAGAGAAATTTTAAGGAATTCAAGGGTAGAATTATTGAAGATTATTTCTGCAATAAAAATTCCATTATCATGTCAAATATTTCTTGCATCATGCATGTTGTTTGAGAAAATATGGTGATATAGTGTTCAAGATCTATTCAAGTGTTCAAGGACATTATTTATAATCAAGTTCCATGATCAATATCTACATTCATTGAGCCACTTTATGCTAATTACATATTTGTATTCCAAGGTTCAAATAAGGTTTGGTGAGTTGCTACATATTATTGTTCATTCATCATTCCTTCTTGCTATTTAATTTTTTCATTTCAAGTTTTAATTACCAAGATGGGGTTTGACCAAGGAAAACCCCCATTCTCTAATAAAAAATTGATTTTCTCTCTTTCATGTGTTATTGTAGGTTTTAGGTTGAAGATCATTTGAAAATAAATTTTGAAGAAATTTTTCAAAGGTGCAAGAAAAGTTGTCAAATCACAAAAACTCCTCTACAAGATTTATTTTTGACCGTTCGACAGTGAATATTAGGAATTTAAGAGTGCAGACACAACAAAAGAGAACCTACAAAGCATTTTTTAGGAACCCTAGCCAAGACCCATTGGCCATAGGGCGAATGAGTCCTTAGTGAGCTTCAAAAGGTGACTTTTGGTGAAAGTTACACATCCTTTTCTCCTTTCCATATATCCCTTTTGATTGTTGTTTTTGTTAGTTTTGATTACTCTTCTTTATTGGTATTTCATAGCTTACATTTTGAATGAAATGGGGGAAATAGGTTTTTGTGGTGAACCAACACATTCACTCCCTACTATTTTCTCTTTTTCACCACCAATGGATGAATAATTAGCAGAGTGACCCTTTTGTGACTTCAAGCTTTTTGCAAAAGTTGAACATATCTTTTGGAAACTAATATGATAGAACATGTGTAGAATTACTCTCCATTCAAACCATAAGGACAAACTTGCCTTCAAGAAGAAATACTTAACATAAATGTATTGCTAGATAAATATCTTTTCCTTGATAAAATGACATCTAACATTCTATACCAGACTTGTGAATCACTATTGTTAACTTTAATATGTGTAGTATGATACTAAAGAAAAACCTCAACTTGATTTTATTAATATAGCTAGCAATATATAATTTTTTATCTCAAAATGATATAACTATATAATTATATTTAATTCTCATTGATCTACTAACCATATTATTTTGACATCAATGAGAACCTTTAACATCAATGACAACATGTGTTTAAAAATATCTGCCCTTTGTCATTGATGATAAATAGAAATTTTTTGACAAATCACAAAGACATATCTAATATTCATAAGATTAGGAAATCACCTCACATTGATTCCCACTTACTCCCCTTAGTATTTATAGCATTTTGAGTTCCATTTATCCTAATTTTACATCAATGACAAAGGTCAATTGTATTTTCTTTGGCACTCAACACAATCTGAAAACTAGTTTCCCATTTAGAATCCCCTTGAGTCCATGCAACACTTCTTTGAAAACATTTTGCAAGACCACCAAGCCTTCTTGTGGTAGGGAGACAATCCTCCCCCTTCACCTATGCTTCCTCTTTATTCAAGAGGAGGGAGTAACAACTCCCAACTTCTTCTAGAGAAACTTGAAAGACTCCTTAAGAAGTGGTTTTGTGAAAATATCTTCTACTTGCTCGTTGGTTTCAACATATTCTAGTTTCAATTATTTTTCTACAGCCTTCTCCCTTAAAAAACGATGCTTGATTGCAATATGCTTTTTCCTTGAGTGCATTACTAGATTCTTTGAAAATTTTATAGTACTTGTATTATCAAAAAACATGGAAATAGGTTCATTAAACTCAATTTCATCTCCTTCATATTTTTCTTCATCCATAATGGTTAAGTGCAACATGAAGTTGTCATAATGTATTCCACTTATTGTAGATAAAGAAATTAAATCCTATTTCTTTCTTAACCATGATACAAGACTATGGCCAAGAAAGAAATATCCACAACTTGTACTCTTCCAATCATTTATGCTTCCAACCCAATTGACATATGTGTATGCAGTTAGAGTGAAATTTTTACTGCTAGCATACCACAAACCAAAATCTATTGTAGCCTTCAAATATATGAATATATTCTTTACTTCTTTGACATAATTCTCCTTAGGTGTTTCTTGAAATCTAGATATCATTCCAATTTCTTGCATTATATCTAGTCTAGATGAAATCACATAAAATAAACTACCAATCATGGATCTATACAAGGTATGCTTTGCCAGAGTAGATTCATCATTCTTACTCAGCTTATATCCAATAACCATAGGTGTACTTACTAGTTTTCATTCTTCCATCTCAAACTTACACAACGTTTCCTTAATGTACTTGTTCTGAGAAATAGCTATGCCTTTGTTTGATTAAGAAATTTGTAAACCAAGAAAGAAAGACAATTCACCAAGCATTGACATTTCAAACTCACTATGTATTGCATTCTGGAACTCCTTACACATATCATCACTATTTCCACCAAAGATAATATCATCAACATAGATTACAACAATGAACAACTTATGAGCTTCATTTTTTATGTATAATGTGCTATTTGCACTATCTCTTTGGAATCCTTGTTGTTGTAGATACCTATCCAACTTGGAATACCAAACTCTAGGAGCCTATTTGAGTCCATAAATATCCTACTTCAATATACACACAAATTCTAGATTATCTGAGCATTGAAATCCTTTTGGTTGCTCAATGTGGACTTCTTCTAATTTTCCATTCAAGAATGCAAAATTCACATCCATTTGATACACTTTGAAATTATTGAATGTTGAACTTGAGTTAGAAACATTTTGATCACTTTCATTCTTACTACCAAAGAAAATGTTTCCTCAAAATCAATTCCTTAAACTTGAGCATATCCTTGATAGACAAGACTACCCTTGCTCTAGATCACTTCTCCATCTTCATTTAGCTTGTTTCTAAAGAACCACTTGGTACCAATAACATTCATCCATTTAGGTCTTGAAACTAGTTTCTAAGTTTCATTTTCCTTTATCTATGATAGCTCTTCCTCCATAGCATCTATCCATCCTTTTTCTTTTTTTTCCTTTATGTAAGAACTTGGTTCAATCTTTGATAATAGGGAAAAATATACATGTTCATTTTATCTCTCAATTCTTCTTTATGTTTGGGCTCCACTATTTTTATCTCCTATACGTTGATCTTCAAAATGATTTTTTTGAACTTACCTTGTCAGAGTCTTTGTAACAATTTTCTCATGGTTATATTCTCAGTATTCATCATTTTTGTGGAGTGGATCTTCATTATCTTCCACTTCTATAACATGTCAGTAGATTGAATTGTCTCATCAACTCTCACATTGGTACTTTCTATAATCCTCTTTAGCCCTTTTTTGTAACACCTATATTATTTGCTTTTCATAGAATAGCCAAGGAAAATACCTTCATCAAATCTAGATTAAAACTTACCCTAGTGATATTCATCCCTTTAGATGTAGCATTTTATTTCAAATATCTTGAAATGTGTGATTGAATCTGATCTTCCTCTCCATAACTCATATGGCATTTTTTTAGACTTAGGTTTGATTTGAGATTTTTTTAGAATATATATTGTAGTATGAACTACTTATCTCTAGTACATATTTGGTATTTTTTCTTGACTCAACATAGTTCTTTATATCTCTTGTATAGTCTAGTTCTTCCTTTCTATAACTCCATTTTTCTATGGAGTCCTAGGAGAGGGAAAATTGCCTCTAGATCCCATTCTCTTCATAAAATTCATCATACTAATTAGAATTGAACTCTCCACATTTGTCTAATCTCAAAACTTTTATTTTTCTTGTAGATTCATTCTCAACTAATGCCTTGAATGCTTTTAACTTCTCAAATTATTTTCATTTTTCTTTTAGAAAAGTAATTCAAGTCATTCTAGTATAATCATCAATAAGAATCATAAAATACATGTCACCTTGTAGACTATTTTTCCTCATTGGTCTGTATAAATCTATATTTATCAAATCCAATGGCTTTGATGTAGAATATTCCTTTGTGGGAAATTTGGACTTTGTCTATTTTCCCTCTTGAAATGGTTTACGACTAGTAGATTAAGGTTTCTTGATCTTTGACATGTCATGAACCATTCCTCTCGATCTAATCTTCATAATGTCATCAAAATTAATGGGTCTCAAGCTTCTATTCTAGATCCAACTCTCTTCTCTTTGTATAGCAAAGCATTTTTGTTTGTTCAACTCACAGAGATGATATATGTCACTACTAGTCCTAGTTCCTTTTGCAATCAACTCTCTAGTACCAGATCTACTTGTTTGGCATGGATATGTTGAGTTTAGAAGTATTTCATTAAGAATTTGGTGTGTTGGATCATTGTGCAGAGGAAGTTATGTTCACTAGTGTGTGAACTATGTCTTGTAGAGGCGTTTAGGAGAAATTTCTTTGATCCACATCTCTCTGTTGAGTGGTTTTAGGTCTTGCAGATCTAGAAGGGTGCTGATAGTGTTTGTATATTTCTTCTATTGAAATTGTTTGAGGTTTGGTGCTTCATAAATTAGTTTCTTGAGTTGCAGTATATGGTAAAATTATTTGAGTGTACTCGGTGTGTATATTCTTCAAGTAAATTTTTTTGTGAATGAATTTTTTGGATTTGAGGATGTTTGTGGAATATTTTAGATCGTGTTCAAGCATGGTGTGTGTTCCATGAGTTTTCTTTGAATTTGAGGAATTTTTTACATAAATTTTAATAGTGTTAGCATAGGTTCAACTAACCTTGGGTGTTTACAATAATTTTGGAGTTGCTTCAGTGTTTTTCGAAGCATGTCATGGTGTGTATGAGTGGATTTTGGTCCTAGCTAAGGTGTGTTGTGGTCCTCCTTCATTCATTTCCATTGTGGGAATTTTTTGGTGCCAACCTAATTTGAATTTGTATGGGTGAGGTTCATAACCAACCTTGGAGAATTTTTTCAAGGTTTAAGATGGTATAAATATTTTTTGAGTTTTTGAGGGATGATAAAATAGATGTGAGTGATGTGAATGCTAAAAATATCAGAGTTGTGAGGTGAAAATTTGTGTAGTGTAATGTGATCTTTCATATGTTATATTATGGGATGTAGTGAGCATAAGGTGTCTACAATATTTAGTAAGACTAGGAAGGTGTTGGTGATGCTATATGGTGGAATTTTCTATTGTTTTGAGATGGATTTCTCATTGCAACACTCTTCTCTATCTTCTTTTCTATTCTAGAAGTGAGCCTTTGGTAGTTAGCATTTCTTTATTTTGGGTAGTGAGCCTTTTGGCAGTGAGACCTTTGTAATCGATGTTGATATTACTTTATATTGTGTGGTAATCCTCACCATGGTTTTCCCTTTTTGAGTTTTCTACATAAATCTAGTGTTTATTTGTGTATGGTGTTGATTTAATTCTATTTTTTTAATCTAATTTCATGGTAAATCATTCTAAAAAATTAAGGGTAAATTGATTTGATGTGGATCTGAATGTTTGTGAGGATTTTGAAGTTTTAAGGTACAATTGATTCACCCTCCTCTTAATTGTCTTGTGCATTCAACAATTGGTATCAGAGCAAGGTTCCTTAGAAGAAAGCTTAATTCATTGAGGTAGATTTGGGATGGCACACAAGAAATATGCTCCTTTGTTTGACGGATCAAATTATGCATTCTAGAACACAAGGATGGAAGGTTTTCTAGAGTCTCTTGGATTTGAAATTTGGGAGTTTTTTGAGACTAGATATACTATACCTACAAATGGTTCAAATATTGATGATAAGATCAAGGAATATGAAAACAATGGTAAAGTAAGGTATGCTCTCTTAAGTGGTCTTACTAATTTAGAATGGGTGAAAGTTATGAATCTGAAAAATTCTTGATAAATTTTGGTAAAGTTAGAAAGCATTTATGAAGGAGATGATAAAGTCAAGCAAGCTAAGATGCAAAATTTGAAGATCATGTTTGAGACCCTGTGAATGTCTGAAGATAAAAAAGTCATAAAATAATTGCAGAAGGTGGATGAAGTTTTCAACAACATCAGAGGTCTTGGTGGAGAAATGAAAGAAGAAGAAGTGGTAAAGAAGGTACTTAGAACTCTTCCTAAATCTTATAGTCATAAAATTTATGCTATTGAGAAATTGTAAAATTTGAATCAATATACTAGAGATTAGTTGTATGGTTCTTTATCTAATTTTGAAATGAGATCATTTGGTACATGTAATCTAAAGTTTGAGATTGCTTTTAAGGCTAGCAATTAAAGAAGACCATATAATTAGATTAGGAGGATCTTGATGATGTGGAAGCTAACTTTGTGAGAAGAATGAAAAAGAGTACTATAAATTACAAAGGTAAGTTACCTTTCAAATTTTTTAGTTGTGGAAAGATAGGTCATTACTCTTCAAGATGTCTAAACAAAGATTTGAATGACAAAAATAGGGAGAAAAAAGGTAATATGATTAAGAAAATTTATTACGTTAGAGAAGATGCGAGTATATCTGATGATGAATCTGATTATGGGGCTGACGAGGATGGTAAATGCTTGTTCATGGATTTTAAAGATGAAACTAATTCTACTAACTCTGAGAGATGTGTGAAGGAAAGGGCTCTGGAAGCAAGTGTTAATACTGAAGGTAAATTTATGTATATTTTTCATGCTAGATAGGAGAAGAATTACTAGATCATTAATAGTGGATTCTCTAATGATATGACTGGTTGATAAGATTAATTTTTTTAAACTTAAAAAATATGAAGGAGGACTAGTTAGGTTTGGTGATGATACATCTGCTAAGATGTGTAGAAAAGGATTAATTAGTTTTGATGGAAAACATAACATTGATGATGTTCTTTATGTTAAGGGTTTAAGAAATAACCTCTTAAGTGTGGGACAAATTTGTAGAAAAGGATATAATCTTATGTTTTAGGATGATGGCTATGAGATCAAAAAAGGCTCCAGAATTGTGATTGCTGCTAGAAGGATAGATGAAAATTTCTATTAGCTCAAAGGTGTTGATGGCTATTTTTTCATGACTTAGATCAATGAAATTTGGTTGTGGAATAAAAGAATGTGTCACATTAATTTTGATATCCTAGTGATAATAAGTTTATTTCAAGTTGTGAGAGATCTGCCAAAGATTATAAATCCTATCAATGTTGTCTATAAGGGATGTCAAGTTTCAAAGCAAGAAAGAAGTTTCAAATTCAAAGACCAATCTTCTATTGGACTATTGAAATTGGTGCATACATATCTCTATGGTCCTACTAGAGTAATAAGTCTTCAAGGTGAAAATTATTTTTTTCTATTGATTGATGATTATTCTAGAATGACATGGGTTACTTTTCTCAAAGAAAAATCAGAAGCCCTAGATAAGTTTAAAGCATTCAAAGTTATGGCTGAGAATGAAATGGATATGAAAATCAAGTGCTTGAGGTCTGACAGAGGTGGAGAGTTCACCTCCAATGAATTCAATATATTTTATGAGAATCATGGAATGAAGAGACATTTATCTACCCCTAGGACTCCTCAACATAATCGAGTGGTTGAAAGAAAGAATAGGATTGTTCAAGAAGTTGCAAGGACAATGATGAAAAAAGAAAATCTATCAAAAGTCTATTGGAGAGAAGTAATTCACACTATTGTTTACATACTTAACAAAGTGAAAGAAAGAACAAACAACACAAAGACTCCCTATGAGCTATGGTATGTAAGGATTCCTAATATCAAATACTTTAGAGTATTTGGAAGAAATTATATAGTAGAAGAGATGAAGAAAAATTAGGAAAGTTTGATGCTAGTTCTAATGAAGGTATCTTCATTGGATATTCTACTAAAAGAAAATCTTATCAGTGCTAGAACAAGAGGCTAAGAAATATTTTTGAGAGTGAAAGTGTCAAGGTTGATGAATACCTACAAATGAATTCAATGGTGATAGATGGATATGAATCAGATGAGTCTTCTTACAGAGAAGAAGAAAAGGCTAAGGAAATAGAAGTGGAGATTGAAGAGGAAAAAGCTTTGGAAAGGATTCTTAAAACTCTTAAGTATGTGCAAAATAATCATTCTAAATAAAATATCATTGGTGATAAAAGAAAATGTGCACTGGAAAGAAGGAAATCTGCTAAAGAATAGGTAAATCTATGTTTAGTTTCTAAAATTGATCCTAAAAAAATGATTGAAGCATGCAAGGATGAGTATTCAATTAAGGCTATGGAAGAAGAACTAATGCATATTGAGAAAAATAAAACTAGGGAACTTATCCTAAGACCAGAAAAAAAGAATTTTATTGAAACTAAGTGGGTATTTTGGAACAAACTAAATGAGAGTGGAGAAATGGTAAGAAACAAGTCAAGGCTTGTGTGTAAATGCTACTCATAAGGACAAGGAATAGACTTTTAGGAAACATTTTATCTGGTGATAAGGATGGAAGCTATTGGGATGTTTTTGGATCTTATGGAACACAAGGATTTCAAAGTATATCAAATGGATGTGAAGTCTACTAAGTTCTTGAATGGTAAATTGGAAGAAGTATACATAGAACAACCATAAGGATTTCAGTTATTATATAAATTGGATATGGTTTGTAGATTGAAGAAGGAATAATATGGGTTGAAGTAAGCTCCCATAGATATTTATGCAAGGTTAGAAAGGTACTTGTTACAACAAGGATACAATAAAGGTACCATAGATAGAAATATCTACTTCAAAGTTGAAAAAGATCAAATCTTGACTGTGGTTGTGTATGTTGATGATATAATTTTCGAAGGAAATTAAATTATGTGTAAGAAGACATGTACAAAGAATTTGAAATGTTAATTTTTATGGAGATGAATTTATTCCTCAAAATACAAATCAATCAGATAGATAAAGGTATTTTCATTTCAAAATCAAAGTATGTCAAGGAAATGTTGAAGAAGTTTGGAATGGAAGATTCTAAATGAGTATATACCCCTACGATTACTGGTTACAAGTTGAGAAAGAATGATGAAACTCCTAAGGATTATTAGAGAAAGTATGGATCAATGATTGGAGGCCTTGTATATCTAACTACTACTATACCGGATATCATACATGGAGTTTTTCTTGTGGGTAGATTTCAAGAAGATTCTAGAGAGTCACATGTTGCAGTAGTGAAGAGGAAATTCAGATACTTGAAGGGCACTCTAGATCATGGATTGTGGTATTCAAAGGATACTAAATTTACTCTAGTGTTTATACAAATGCAAATTGGGTTGGTTGTGTAGATGATACTTGAAAATTACAAGTGGTGGTGTATTCAATCTTGGATGCAATTTAGTGTCATGGCTAAGAAACAAGATTTAGTGTCTTTATCTACTATAGAAGTAGAATACATTGCAAAAACATATTTCTATACACAAGTGTTGTGGATGAGGAAAACATTAAAAGATATCAGAGTGTTATATGATGAACCAATTTCCATCTTCTATGATAATACAATTTCTATCAATATAACAAAGAATCTAGTAATGCATTCAAGGAAAAAGCATATCTAAATCCATTTTCACTTTTTGAGAGAGAAGGTTGTAGAGAATGAAGTGAAGCTTGAATATGTGCCTACAAAGGATCAGGTTGCTGAAATATTTACTAAGTCTCTTCCTAAGCATACTTTTGAGTATCTCTAAGAGAAGTTGGGGGTTATTTTCCCTCTTTCTTTGAACTAGATGCATAAGGAGATGCATCAGTCTAGTGGATCTCAAGATTCATTCTTTGTTCTAGACTGATGTTGGTGGCACCTCTCAAGGGGAGAAGGTAGGGGCATTATTGGTTGTTATAGTAAGGATAAGTGAGTGTTTTCATTGTATGGTGTGTGCTCCTAAGGGGGAGTATGCAGAGCAGTAAAGGAAATGAAGTTGCAAATCAATTATGAACAATATGATTAATGTCAGGGGGAGAATGAGTGAGGCAAATAATTTTTCCCTTCCTCATTGATGTCAAAAAGGGGAGAGTGTAATTTTAAAAAATAAAAGTAAGATAAATTCATGTGAAGAATATGTTAAGGGACAAAGTAATGAGCTAGTTGTGTAAGGGGGAGAAAGTAAAAGAAAAGAGAAGAAGAGTTGGTATAAAGCAAGAGCATTGATGATCAAAGTTGTGTTTGTTATTGATGGTTTTTCACATCATGTGTTGCCATCAATGAAAAAGGGGGAGATGGTTGCAAGTATGTGGAGTTGGCACCATCGTTGATGTCAAAAAGCTTATGTCTTGTCATTGGTGTCAATTGTATGAGTAGGATTTTGTTGCAAGGATTTGCATTTGATATTGAGTTAATGTTATCTTTGATGATGCTTTGATTAGTTGTATTATGTTTTCATTAGTAAGCTACTAGTTTCAACCTCTAGTGTTGATTTGATAAGCTTATGTCTATGGATATGTGGTTGAGTTGCTATGTTATATTTGGATTGGTGGTGATGAGGAAGTGTTGAAAATGTTGAGGATGTTTCTCTAGTGCTTGTTTTCTAAGTGATTTTGAGAAAATTTTAATAAAAAGAGGAAACAGTTTGTTGTTGTGATGTTTTGTGTTGCAGAGTGGCATTCTATTTTTTCTCCACATTTCTTATATGTTGAAGATATACTTGTGTGGTTTGGATATGTTGATCAAAGATGTTCAAAGTTGTTGCATTTAGAATTTGGTGTGTTGGATCATTGTGCAAATGAAGTTATGTTCATCAGTCTATGAATTGTGTATTGTAGAGGTTTATGGGAGAAATGTCTTTGCTCCATATCTCTCCATAGAGTGGTTTTAGGTCTTGTGGATCTGGAAGGGTGTTGATATTTTTTATATCTTTCTTCTACTAATTTTGTTTAATGTTTGGAGCTTTGGAAGTTAGTTTCTTGAGTTATAATGGATGGAAAATTATTTGAGTGTATTGGGTGTGTACATTCTTCAAGTGAAAGTTGTTACAAATGATTTTTTTTGGATTCCATGATGTTTTTTGGAATATTATAGATCATTTTCAAGCATGATGGGTTTTCTATGAGTCTTCCTTGAATTTGAGGAAGAATGTACTTAAATGCTAATGGTGTTAACTCAGGTTTTACCAACCTTGGGTGTTTACACTAATTACAGAGTTGCTTCGGTGTTTGTGGAAGCATGGTGTAGTTTGTATGAGTGGATTTTATGCAAGAGAATCCTTGGTTCTTTGCAATCCTACATCAACCAAAAAAAATATTTTCATTTTAGTTATTTTCTTGTTTAGTTCAAGTTGGTAGATTCAACATTTCATCATATTTTCTCACCGGGACCTACGGATCTATGTTTTCATTGTGGACATGTTCATTTTCCCTTATTACAAGATTTCAAAATGATTGGATCTTTTTCTAGAAACTTATCACTTCCAGATTAAGTGATACTTTCTAGAACCAAGCACCAAAGTAGTTTCAAGCCTAACGAATAGTTTTGTCTTCTGTGGATCCTTCCCATAACTTGTGGATCCTCACAATGTGTTTTGAATTGTTTTGTGGAGTGTCCCCTGCCTTAATTTAGGTCCACACTTCATCCTATGCACCTGTCGACGAGAAATTCAAATTTAAGGCTAACCTATTTCACGCACACATTACGTTTCCTTCATCTAAGATTGTAATGATCTTTGGCTAATGCATAGGATTCTAGATCTAAGGATGTTATATAAATCATTGTAATAGATCATTAGGATAGTAAGTACAGGAATATTGGATTTTGATATATAATATTTTAGCTCACATTAAGGAGCATATAGGAATAATATATTTCGAGCATGTTGTATCAAGCATGTGAGCCCAATTTGTGAACCCAGATGTTACCGACTGATTGTAACTGAAATTTTTGGTAATATGAATGTTTGAATCTACATTTTCCTCCATATTTTGTATGGCTTCTTTTGTGTAACTCTTGTTGCACATTTCAAACTGGTCTCTTTAAGGACCCTCCTACCATGACTACACTAGGATTTAGGTCCTTGATAAGGTATGTTGTGGTCCACCTTCATTCCTTTGCATTGTGGGAATTTTTTGGTGCCAAGCTAATTTTAATTTGCATGGTTGAGGTGTATAGCCGACCTTGGAGAATGTTTTCAAGGTTGAAGTTGGTATAAATATGTGTTGAGTTGTTAAGGGATGCTAAGATAGATGTGAGGATTTCAATGATGCAAATTGTAGAGTTGTGAGGTGTAAATTTGGGTAGTACAATGTGAGCTTTCATATGTTAGATTACTTGATGCATTGAGAAAAATGTATCTACAATCTTTAGTAAGGATATGAAGGTGTTGGTGATGATGTAGTGGAATTTTTTGTTGCTTTGAGATAGATTTCTCATTGTAACACTCTTCTCTATCTTCTTTTCTATCCTAGAAGTGAGACTTGTGTAATTAATGTTGATATTACTTTATATTGTGAGCTTTAATCCTCATTGTGGTTTTTCCCTTCTTGGGTTTCCACGTAAATTTGGTGTTTCTTTGTGTATGGTGTTTCTTTGATTCTATTTTTGTTATCTACTTTCATGATAAATGATTCTAGTAGATTAAGGATAAATCTATTTGATGTGGATCTAAATTTTTGTGATTTATGAAGTTTTAAGGTACAATTAATTCATCCCCTATCTCAATTGTCTCGTACATTCAACAACTAACACTTATAGGAAGAAACTCTAAATAATTTGATGTAATTTTTTAAGAATAATAAAATTTAGAAATTTATGTCAAACATATTTATTGTAATAAATTTTCTCTACTACAAAAACAAAATCATATCTCATAAATTTTTTTGGTCAAATTCATTGTAAGAAAATGAAGTATTCTTGGTGAACCCAAAAGATTAAATCTTGTTAAATTGTTATGTTACGAAAATTTCAAACTTTGTATTCCTAAGGTTAATAAAGTTCTAATATATTTTACCATCCCCAATCTATCTGAATTATTTAAAAATAAAAAATTTGCACTTTGATATTGTACTTTAGTATATTACATGTTCATCCATCATCCATAAATTTAGTGTTATAAATTTGCTGAATCCTTGAAGCAATTTTTTATGTTGTGTATTTAAAGAGTATTTATGTATAATGAGGATTATTTTTTGAATGATGTTGTGAGAAACCAAATATGAACATCTAAGGGAATAGTGCCACATTATTTATCCCAATTTCCTATTTATAGATCTTTGTATTCAATTAATTATTGTTCATTACTTATAATCTCTAGGAAATACCTTATTGAGCTTGGTAAGGCTCAAAGAAGAAGAGGATACCTTATCCACCCTCATATCAAGTTGATGTTTTCATTCCCATAGTTTTACCATAGATTGGTTCCCAATTGTTTACATTATCCCTAGATATAAACATTATGGTGAATTACCTTAGGATTGAGGTGGTTGTAGGAAAAATAA
This sequence comes from Sequoia sempervirens, assembly GCA_007258455.2. NCBI lineage: Eukaryota > Viridiplantae > Streptophyta > Pinopsida > Cupressales > Cupressaceae > Sequoia > Sequoia sempervirens. The sequence continues at coordinate 18,191 of VDFB02137875.1, forward strand.
CCAACAATTGGTAAGATTTATAAATCACATTTGGTACACTACCACAAGATTGATTTCATGTAGAAAAATATATATAACACTTATTTCTACTCTTAGATCATACCAAATTTCTTTGATAATACTTATCTAACACAATTATTATTTTCAAGAACCTAATAGTTAGGGTAATATTTGGAACCTTACATACAAAGTTTTAAAATTTTATTTTTCATACATTTAAGATAATTCAAATTAATGAAGGTTCAAATAATAAAATTATATGAGGGACATTAAAGTAACTATAAAAAACTACCATGATTACCATTTATTTTTCATAATTATTTTTCTTCAATACTATATGAAAAATGAATGGGATGGCAAGTGGATGCATGAGAAAATAAGAAGTGCTTGTGAGAGTGAGAGAACATGCATAGGTAGTCAAGGATTTAAAAAATTTCTATAGGTAAAGAGTGCGAATGGAATAGATGAAGGGGACAATTAAGATGATGAATGGACTAGATCATATGTAGATAATGAGGATAATGCCCTTATGGTGTCATGGTTAGAGGCTTAGAGTAATGTTTTTGGTTCTAACAAATAGGATTTTTCACTCTTGGATCTATGGATGCAGGAACAAAGGAATATTTCTCTTATGTTTTTGTCCTCTATAACTCTAGATTATTCTAGTTTTCAATTGATCAACCTTTGGTAGAACCTCAAGAGAGGATTTATGCTTCTCTCTCCCAAAAAAATTATGGTTCCAATTATGGAAGTTGTCCCTTTGACCCCTCTCTCTACTTCTACTATAGATTCTAGGTTTTTGGAGGAGTGTTGTGTGATGGAGTCATGTATATTGGGGAGTCATGTATAGTGGAGGATGTAGGTGGTTTGTACTTGCAAAAAATTCATTAATATATTAAGGATATTAGGATAATTGGTGATGGTGAACACCCTATGGTTTCTAAGTTAAGGTGAGTGTGTTTATTTCTACTACTAGTAAGAATTTCCACTCTTCCACTTTGTGTAAGGATTTTCTTATTTATGTTGTTTAATATGATATTTTTCTTTCCTAGGATAAGATGTAGGGGTAGACATAAATTACTATCTGTGATTCTCTTACTATTAATTTAACTTCCTAGTTTAGGAACTCACTAGTTCACAAATTTTATGATAACTATAGAAACACCGTTGATGTTAAAATATGTGTACTCTAGAAATGAAAACTAAGAAGCTAGGTTAAGGTAGTAACTCTGTTGAATATATTTTTCTTATTTTCATTTTTTAATCTAGATGATTGCTCAAGGATTCTTCTAGAAGTTCATTGATTTCTAGGGAATGAACTTTTTATACAAAATTTTGTTTTGATCTTTAGCCTGGGCAATGAATGATAACATCATTAATTTTCTTGTTTGGGTTAGACTACCATTGCTAAAATTGGAAATTGGGATGAAGATTTTTTATGGTTATTGCATATATTTTTTTGTAGTAATTTGTTACTGATATGGTCACTAAATTCAATAAGATTTTTTTTCTAGTTATTTTGTTCTTGTGGACAAAAATAATTTTCTCCCTACTTAGATGATATTATCTTCTAAATTTGGTGATTGGGTGCAACAAATTTAATTTGAAGACTCTTCAATTATTTTCCATTGTTTTTATAAAATGATGAGGGCCAAGCCATCCAAAACCACACAAATCACAATAATAGATACCAACAAAGAGGATGCGAGATAAAAAAATAACCCACTTTCAATTATTTTTAGATAATGAAATTACAAATTTGAAACTTACATGCTATAGCCTCATGGGCTTGATTCATTACAACTAAATCAACTCTGAAAACAAAATATATTATTCATAGCCATAATCTGCACTATTGGAGCCACCTTCTACAACCACCACTTAGCCCTTTTTATTTTACCCAATAACTACTCTTGAATGTTCTAGAAAGTTCAATTTTCCCTTTTGTTTTTGCGCCAAAATTCATGCCATTTGATTTTTGGCCTAGGAAGAAATTTTAATGAAATTCACTTTTTAGAGGGGCAACTTCATGAGGTCATAACTTTTGATCTGGGTGTCCAATTTTCTATTATTTCATATCATTGGAAATTTTTCGAAGAGATCTACATCACATGAACCCACCATAGGTTAGTTCGTCAACTTTTCATGCTATTTCAGGGCCTCTAAAGTCTTCATATCTGAAATTGAATTTGCATTGGAGAAATTTCTCGTGATAGAAACTTTAATACCTCTTAAACTATGTAGGGTATTAAGGTGATTCTTTTGCAATTGACAATTTTTTTCAATTTTACTCCTTGGCATAAATTTTTAGATTTGTACAAGCCTGTTTAGGTTAACTTACTAAAAATAGTAAGTGCTCATTTTTCACTATTTTTGACACCTGACTTTCTTACACCCCCTATGTGGCATCATGGGACTCAAAATAAATAAATAAATTAAAGAAAACATTTCTTTTTGGTGATGCAATATTTCCCTACATCATTGCATTCTCCTACATCAGACACCCAGGGTAATTTGAAAAGTGACCCTGTCACTTCTCAAGAGTTAGAGGGAAACTAAGATGGTTAACCTTAGCCTCAAAAAACCATGATGAATCTTCAACAATCCTTCCTCTCCATTTCACCAAGCACTCTGCATATTTCCTGTTTCTTTTGCTTCTACCCACACAACTATCCATGATTTCTTCTATCTCTTTGGTGCAGGTGCACCCAAGCAAGGATATCCCTCCAAGAGGAAACTTCAAATTTTTAAGTTAAAACTATTGATATCATATTGTAATAAGGTCTAGAATACCATAATAAGCTTTTTTTACGTCATAGTTGGTCATTTTAGGGTCATTAAGCATATAAAGTAAAAGTTGCAAAATATTGACAATAGTTGTCAAGCAATATTGTAAAAATACAATAAATTGTAAAAGGGAGGAATGTGAAGAGTCAATAAGTTGAAAAGGTGGTTGTAGGAATTATTTTTCTTTATTTAACGTATTTTGAACCTTCACACACTTCGAGGAAGGTTGGAGGTAGATGTATGAAGAAGAAATTTAATGCAATTCTCAGTTTTTCTATTATTTTTCTATAATTTATGTGTTTTAGGCCATTGTACAACCATGATTTGTGCATAAAACCCTTCATCCTCCATGTTACTTGAGATCCCTATGAATATACTTGGTTTTTCAATTAGTTTCATCAAAAACCATTTAAAATTGTGGAAGTTATGGAAGTTTTTCTCCAGGCAGGTTAAACCCTCAATTAGGGTAAACAGTGAGACATTTAAATTGTGTTTCTTCCTTTATACAAAGTGGAACTATCTAATTTTTGGTATGTAAGCATATTATAACATAGTATTTCATATTCCAAAGATTTAGACTAAAATACAAAGGTTAGCAATGAAAAATATGATGCCCTAGGTCTATTTTTGGGAAAAAAATCTAGAAAATTGCTTGTGTATAGTCAAGAACCCAAGTTTTGATGATGCAAAAGGTATTCTACTTTGGTAAAGTTGGTTGGAATTTTTTTTTGAATGTATTGTGATCTATTTTCTGATAATATTTGAATATTTTATAAATTTTAGAGCCTATTTTTTGTTACTTCCCTGATAATTGGAGTGTTATGGTAGTGGACTGTGAAGATTTTGAGTTTTGATGATGTGAAAAAGGTGTTCCATTGGTTGAAAATGATTTTATAAGTTGTATTGGTGTATTGGACACCATTTCCTATTAGGTTTTGTTGGATTAAGATCCCTTTTGTGCACTTTTTTAATTGATCTTCCATGAAAATCATAATTTGGTGTGGAAATGGATGGTTTTGAATAGTTGTTTGTTGAAATATCTTGAATTAAGAATGGGAAATGGTCTAATGTGTTTATGTAGACATAATTACACTAGTTTTTGGTATGAGTAGAGTCAATTAGGCCTTAGAATTTTGTGTTGTTTGATTAAGTGGCCTAAATAGGCCTAATTATTGATTTAGGATAGTCTATCATGTAATTTCACATGTTTGATGATGGTTGGGTTGGGAATAGAGATTGAGTTACTCTTTTTAATGTTGTTTAAAGTGTTTGAATCAAGAAGTGGCTTATGCCTGAATCTCTATTTTGGTGTGTTGAAACAAGAGTTCTGTGAAGAAGGTTTGAGGCCTAGTTGAAAGGACAAAAAATTTGGTTGATATTTGCCAAATGAGATTGAGAGAGTGAGTTTTTCATCCTTTGCTTACATCAGTTTGGTATCAGAGCTAGAAGGCTCTAGGAAAAGAGAGTTGGTTTTGTGTTGTGGTTTGTGTAGGTTAAGAAGAACCTAGTTGTTGCCAAGAGAAGGTAGAGAAAGTTAAGAGAAAGTGAAGCAAGGAGAGACTTGCTTAGATACCATCTGAAAGATGGAGATATTGAGAAGAAATTTGCAAGTAGAGGAAGAGAGGAAAAAGAGAAAAAGACAAGAGAAGATGGACAGAGAAATAGTAGTAATAAAGCAAGAGGAGAGAAGATTGGATAAAGAGTTCCAGGATTCCATGATGAAGAAGGGGTAGATGATTAAGTAGATGACAAGTTGGCATTTGATAGTGAAAAAGAAAGTTGCATGGCCCATAAACAAGATTGTCAAAAGAAGGAAAAGAAAAGTGAAGTTAGTAGCAAGAAGGAAAAAGGAAGAAGAAGAGTTTCAATATGAAAATAAAGAATTCATTCCCAAGCATGAAGATGAAGAAGAGATGAAGAACCTAATTTCAAAGGAAGGAGATATTGAGTTGGTGTCAATATTAGATGAATAAATGATCAAGGATGAATTGGTCTTGGAGATATGCAAAGAGTTGAAGATAAATGGAGGTATTGTGATAAAACTAGTATATCATTTCTTTGTTATGATAATGTTTTGGACAAGGAATAATTTGCAGATTAAGATGCAGAAATTTGGAGAAGGACAAAGGGAGATTGTGATATTTTAAGGCATGAAGAAGTAGATTCCAAGTGGAAGATGCAATGGAAGAAAGTTGGCATAGACCAATTCAAACCAAAGGTGAAGATGTAAGTTTTAGGGCATAAGGAATACAAGGAGGAGAATATGATGATCCAATCCAAGAGGACTTGGAATTCTTTTTTTGGCTGGAGAGAATGGTGCAGGGGCACCCAAGCAAGGATATGCCTCCAAGAGGCAACTTAAATTTTTTAAGTTAAAAATGTTGATATCATGTTGTCAAAAGGTCTAGAATACCATAAAAAGCTTTTTTTAGGTAATAGTTGGTCATTTTAGGGTCATTAAGCATATAAAGTAAAAGTTACAAAATATTGACAAAAGTTGTCAAGCAATATTGTAAAAATGCAATAAATTGTAAAAGGGAGGAATGTGAAGATTCAATTTGTTGAAAAGGTTGTTTTAGGAATTATTATTTTTTATTTAAGGTATTTTTAACCTTCACACACTTTTAGGAAGGTTGGAGGTAGATGTATGAAGAAGAAATTTAATGCAATTCTTAGTTGTTTTGTTATTTTTCTATATTTTTTGTGTTTTAGGCCATTGTACAGCTATGATTTTTTCATAAAACCATTCCTCATCCATGGTACATGAGAACCTATGAATTTAATTTAATTTTCAATTAGTTTCATCAAAAACCATTCAAAATTGTGGAAGTTATTGAAGTTTTTCTCCAGGCGGGTTAAACCCTCAATTAGGGTAAATAGTGAGACATTTAAATTGTGTTTCTTCCTTTCTACATAGTGGAACTATCTAATTTTTGGTATGTAAGTTTTTTTTAACATATTATTTCATATTCCAAATATTTAGACTAAAATATAAAAGTTATTAATGGAAAAGATGATGCCCTAGGTCTATTTTTTTGGCAAAAATTTGGAAATTTGCTTGTGTACAGTCAAGAACCTGGGTTTTGATGATGAAAAGGGTATTCTACTTGGGTAAAGTTGGTTTAAAAACATTTTTGAATGTATTGTGATTCAATTTTAGATAATATTTGAAGATTTTATAAATGTTAGAGCCTATTTTTTGTTACTGCCCTGATAATTGTAGAGTTATGACAATGGCCTGTGAAGATTTTGAGTTTTGATGATGTGAAAAAGGTGTTCCATTGGTTGAAAATGATTTTATAAGTTGTATTGGTGTATTTGATACTCTTTCCTATTAGGGTTAGTTGGATTAAGATATTTTGTGTGCATTTTGTTAATTGATCTTGCATGACACTCATAATTTGGTGTGGAAATGGAGGGTTTTGAATAGTTGTTTGTTGAAATATCTTGAATTAAGAATGAGAAATGGTCTAATGTGTTTGTGTAGACATAATTACATTGGTTTGTGGTATTAGTAGAGTGAATTGGGCCTTGGAAGTTGGTGTTTCTTGATTAAGTGGCCTAAACAGGCCTAATTGCTGATTTGGGACATTCTATCATGTAATTTCACATGTTTGATGATGTTTGGGTTGGGACTAGAGATTGAGTTAATATTTTTAATGTTGTTTAAGGTGTTTGAAGAATCAAGAATTGACTTATCCCTAAATATCTATTTTGGTGTGTTGAAACAAGAGTTTTGTGAAGAAGGTTTGAGGCCTAGTTGCAAGGACATGAAAGATTTGGTTGAGTTTTTCCAAATGAGATTAATAGAGTGAGTTTTTCTTCCTTTGCTGACATCACTCTTCCTTCTCTAAAGAAGGTGCTAGAATTTTCCACTATTCTTTTATTGGCCCCTCCTCTATATCACCTTCATGATACTCTATCAAATGAGAAATGATGAACATAATAGAATTTTTTATTTCACTAGGTAACTCTACCTCATAAGCATTTCCTCAGTCACGCTCCTTCAAGATATTGCATGGTCCAAAATTCTTCATTTTTAACTTGTATGTACCAAAGAGAAACCTTTATTTTCACAAATGAACCATGACTTCATCTCCTACTTGGAACTCCTTATACCTCTTTTTTTGATCTACCTAAGCCTTATATTGTGAGTTCATCTTATTGATATGTTTCTTCACCTCTTCATGAAAATTCTTCAGGTGCTTAGCAAAATCTTCAGCCTCAGCACTACTCTTCTCCCCCTTATCTGTAATGCCCCATCATAATAACCTAAGGAATGTTGCAAATGTGTATTAAAAGTGTAATAAATTTTTTTTTTAAGTATTAATATTAAGTTAATTAGTTTGCATACATCCATTAAGTTACGCAATGTTACACTACTTGAGTTTCCATAGACGACTTTAGTATTTCACATTGCACATATTTAATTAATATAAACATAAAAATAAACAGTGCATTTCATTTGAAATTTTCCATTTAAGATAGCATAAAGTATAAACTTGTTTTCTTACATTGCATTTGATAAAATAATACAATACTCATCCATATGATGAGGTAGTTCAATAATAATTACATTTTACAAGTGTTCACCTCATAACAATTGAGGGATGTTCTTAAATATAAGATTTACAAATTACAATGAAGAAGTACACATAAGTTTCCAAGTGCGAGCTCTCCATCCATGAAGCTCTCGATGCCATGATCAAACTGGGGACCCAACGGAGTAAGTTGCACATTCCACCCAACCATGTGGTACCCGTAGGTCCACCCCCCATGCTAGGAGATAGTAATATGGTTACCTAGACATAGTCTACTAACCCTAGACACTAGTACATAACTAACTGATGGTTACATTGCTTCCAGATTTAGACAATTAATTGTACCACATACACAAGGTTAACTGTTATTTTAGGTAGAGTGTCATCACAATATTGCAAAGGTTACCCTGGTGTTTCTTCCTAGGTTCCGGCTCCTAACCTTGGGTTACCCTGGTAACCTCTTACAAAACCTAGCCCCATTGCAAATTATTGCGGAATCAAATGTCTTTTGAAGAAACAGGACACCGATTTTCCATTCCAGGCCTTCTCATCTTATACCCAAGACTGAACTAGCTCAAGAGTCATAAGTGAGGCATATACATCTTATTAAGGATTTTAATCTAACTATTGTGTTATTTAGTTATCACTGACTTACTAACTCTTTGTAAGTTACCCTGACACCACTTTGTGTGTCGGCCCTTACAAAAAGCCACTCCCCTAAACATAACAAAGGTATACTAGTTTTCTTGGCTAAGATTTACAAAGTGTACAAACATACAAGATACAATTTTGACACTATTCATTACGAACATCAAAGTCTATGTTCACAAATATCAGGTATCTAAATACCATACAAAAACCATGTACACATCTTTAACCAACATATGAATTCAACTTAACAATCACAATCCCCACTTTTACAATTGATCTGGAAGACTTGAACATTTATTACAATTCCCAATATGCCCAACAAGAAACTCGAATTGGAGCAAATTAAAAAAAAATGTCTACCATTCAGATTTACTAAATCCAATCAGGCAATATTTCGAAGTATAAAATTAATCTTCTAAGGTAAAATTTAACTTCTATTCATTTTGAACAACAAATCCACAATATACCCAATTTCATAATCTTTTACTAAAATAAAATCCATATAAACTCTAAAAACATCAGATTAATCAAAATACCAATAACTTTGTAGTAATGAATTAATTATTAAATGTCTATATTTAAACATTTAATAAACTACTTTTTAAATATCCTACTTATAAGACCATTTTCTATGTTTCTAAAATCTTTAAGAATAAATTAATATAATTAAATATATTCGTTTTCCATATATATTCATATTCACATATATATATATATATATATAAATACAAATATAATATATATATGAATAAAACTCCAAAATGTAATTCAAATTTTTATATACATAACACTTAAAAAGAAATTGCATTAAATTTTCTTTTAAAAAGAAACAAAGAAATCGCAATGAATTTTCTTTTAAATAAAACCAAGCTTAAGGATTCGCAGCCCCGCCGCCACCTCCCTATGGGAGGACATGGCTCCTTCCAGGGCTGCACCCAGCAGCCGTGGTGGCTGTTGTGCGCGGCCATGGAGGCTGCGCCCTCAAAGCAGAGGATGGGGAGGGTTTCAGCCCTCCCCCAATATCGTGTTTTTTTTTTTTTTAAATTAACATTCGTTGTACGGCGTACGCAGAAAACGCGATTTTTTTAATTTTCTCTTAAGGAAAATACTATGATATTTTCGCCTGTACGGCGATTTCTCAACACAATTTTAATATAATATTTTCACAATCGAATTTATATATGAAGAATATTAAATTCATACAGGGACTTAAATTGAAGAAATAAAATAAATTTTCACACAGTTTTTCAGTGGGTAAATTGGGGAAATTTTACAAACTTCTTTAGCGTTTCCAAAAGAAAACACACATAGAGATTTTTATTCAAATCCTAATTATTCCCTGAAGAATCAATTTCCCTTTTTAACAAATATTTCCCTTCACAAAATTAAACTACTTTCAACAGAGAGTATACTATAGAGGTATTCTGTATCCATCAAATCTACAGAAAACAAAATACAAAGAACAATTTATGTGCGAGAAATACAGGGATTTAAATTAAACTAATTTCTTTTCAGAAGCATTCCCTTTCAAAATCAACAAAATAAAATCTACAAGAAGAATACCTGATTTCCTTTGCTTACTAGTGAAGAGAGCCTCTATTGCCTCTGTTGCCTCTGTTGCCTGTAGCTTCCAAATCTTTTCCTGAGAACAAATTTCCAAAAATGAACCAGAGATTTTCCACAAGTATACAACAAAATTCGAAAAAGCATATACAGAATTTTTTTTTTACAGAGCACAATATTTTCCCGTGAAGAAAAATTGTATATCCTCTGTGTATTCCCAGATCCAAATTATCCTCCGTAAACAAATTCCTCAACCACAATCAATAAATGGAACTTGCACACATGTCGAGGAATACAAAATATCCTCAACCACTTCTCGGATAACTTTTCTTTCTAGATTTGCATGAATTGAATTCATTTTAATTTTAAAATTTAAATATTCAAATTACATGCATTTATTTTATTTATTTAAAATTAACAATTTTCAAATTGCAAATATATTTAATAATAAAGCATGCCATTTTCACAAAAACAATATTTAATCTCAAATAAAATCTATTCCCACTTAAAACAATTTAACAATATTAATTTTATTTATTTATTTATTTAATTAAATAAATTCAACCTTTACGATCAAATTACTTAACTAAACAAATTAATTAATTAATTAATTAAATAACAAAAACTTTATTTCTTTAACATTTAAAAAATAATTTAAATAATAATAAATTAAAGCACAATAAACTAACATTAAAATTAGCCAAATTTACCTTTCAAACAATTTATCCAAACAGAAAGTGACAAGACAATCTATGACCAAGAACTAAAACTGACAATGTACAATGACCGGGTTAAAGACTAGACTAGGATGAACCAAACTACTACCTCCCAATCAACATTTCCATTGAGTCTTGACACGCTCAGACATGAGTACCCAGGTGGAGTCAGTGTCATGTACCTACAATCCTGCAACCAAGCAATAACATGCATATATATATAAATAAAGCATTGTATAGGCACACCGTGCGGAGAAAATCACAGACATCACAGGGCACTCGCAAGCGAGTGATGCGATTCTGTTCTCCACACCAATACACATCACATCAGACTGATGAATTAAATAACTGTTAATCCATCATAAACATGCATATAACAAAAATCTACTGAAAATAAACATCTATGCTATCTCAAAGCATGTCTAAAATCAGTAATCACCAAACAATGTATCATCTTGTCAAAGAATAAATCCATTGTCGCTCAAACCAGCGATCAAAATATCCAAACCAAGTATCATAGTCTAACAGTGTGAAAAACATATCAACAAAAAGCATAAGCATAAATGGAGGGGTACTACATCCTCCCCCCTAGGATTATGCTTGCTCCTGAAAGCCTGCGAACAAATAGGGATAAAGTTCCCTCATGCGTGTCGCATCCTCCCAAGTAGCAGAAACCTCATGGCTAGGATCCCATTGGACCCTCACCTGATCAATGTCTCGACCCCTAAGATCAAGTGTCCGGCGTTGTAGAATGGCCACAGGCTCCAAAGCCAGTTGCCCATCCTCTACCTGTAACGCATTCCAATCAAGTACATGAGATATGTCGAGATGATATGGTCTAAGAACTGATACATGAAAAACATCATGAATACGTGACAAACTGGGTGGTAAGGTGAGTCGATACGCCACAGGACCAATTATCTCTAAGATCTCAAATGGCCCAACGAATCGAGGTGCAAGCTTAGAGCCTTTTCCATAACGGATTGGACTCTTTTGCGGTCGCACTCGAAGAAACACTCTATCACCAATAGCAAACTGTCGGTCTATCCTATGCGCATTGGCATATTTCTTTTGCCTATCCTGTGCTGCTATCAAATGTTCTCTAATTCGGTCAACCTGTTGCTCCATGTCTCGAAGCATCTCAATTCCAAGTAATACTCTATCCTCTAGTCGATCTCAACTTAGTGGAGTTTGACAAGGACAACCGTATAATGCCTAAAATGGTGGCATACCTATGGAACTCTGATATCCGTTGTTGTAAGAAAATTCTACTAAGTACAGATAATCCTCCCAACAAGACTGTTGGTCCATTATGTACATCCTAATCATATCCTCTAATATTTGGTTAACTCTTTCCATTTGTCCATTGGTTTGAGGATGATACGCTGAACTAAAGTTCAACTATGTACCTAAAGCATGTTGTAATGAAGTCCATAGGGCTGAAGTGAATACGAGATCTCTATCAGAAATAATCCTACGAGGAATCCCATGCAATCTAACGATGTCCTCCATAAATATCCTAGCTACGGATGAAGCATTGTAAGATGATCATACTGGTGAAAAGTGAGCTACTTTAGTCAATCGGTCAACAGTTACCATAATGGCATCATGTTGATGTGATGACGTAGGTAACCCTACAATAAAGTCAATGGAAATAATATCCCATTTCCATTCGGGAATGAGATGTGGCTGCAATAATCCAACGAGATGTTGATGCTCAGCTTTAACTCGTTGGCATTCAAGACATCTCGATACATAATCAACAATATCACATTTCATACTAGGCCATAAATACAATTGTCGAAGATCAGCATGCATTTTCTTAACTCCTGGATGAGCTGAATACGAAGCTCGATGAGCTTCAAGCATAATTAATGTATGAAGACCCTCGAAATGTGGTACATATATATGACCTAAATGCCGTAATATACCATTCGATTCTAGGATATACCCTGCAAATCGACCTTCTAAAGGTCTACCTGATTCAATCTCTGACCTCACTTCCTGATACAATCTATCAGTAGGAAGTGCTACTACTATTTGACCTCTCAAATCTACTTCAAGAGTAGTAGCAGAGATCTCATGTCGACGACGACTAAGAGCGTTAGCCACTACATTCTCTTTTCCTTGGATATATTTTACTTCAAAATCATACTCACACAAGAACTCCATCCACCGTCTCTGCCTAGCATTTAAATTAGGTTGCGTAAAGATGTATTGCAAACTACGGTGATCAGTATGAAGTTCGAAACGATGACCTAATAAGAAATGCCTCCATCGAACTAATGCATGTACTACCGCAGCTAGTTCTAGGTCATGAGTGGGATAGTTTAATTCATGATCCTTAAGTTTGCGAGACTCATAAGCAATCACATGCCCATCTTGCATTAGAACTGTTCCCAAACCCTCTAAGGAAGCATCCGTACAAACCATAAAATCCTTAGTAGGATCAAGAACAATCAGTATAGGCACATTAGTCAACTTTTCTTTAAGAGTTTGAAAAGCCAACTAACACTGCTCTGTCCAAACAAACTTCTTTCCTTTTCTCTGAAGAGAAGTAATAGGATGACCGATTCTAGGAAATCCTTCTACAAACCGCCTATAGTAACCAGCTAGACCCGTAAAACTACAAACTTCACCTACATTAGTAGGCGCGGGCCAATCTACAATAGCTTGAATCTTTGAAGGATCCACAACAATACCTTTACCAGATATCACATGTCCAAGATATTTTATCTTAGTTTGAAAGAAATCACACTTCTTTAGGTTTGCATACAATTGATTTTCCCTTAAACATTGCAATACCTGTCTCAAGTGTTCTTCATGTTCCTTCATGTTTCTCGAATAAACTAAAATATCATCGAGAAACACCAGGACAAAGCGATCAAGGTATGTACAAAAAACACCATTCATTAAACTCATGAATACTGATGGTGTGTTTGTTAACCCAAATGGTACTACTGTGAATTCATAGTTCCCATAACGAGTTCGAAAAGCAGTTTTATGAATCTCTGCTTCAGCTATTCGCAATTGATGATAACCAGATTTCAAATCAATTTTAGAGAACACATTAGCTCCCTTAATTTGATCAAATAGATCATCGATTCTAGGCAAAGGATAATGATTCTTAATCATAACCTTGTTCAATTGACGATAGTCAATGCACAGCCTAAGAGATCTGTCCTTCTTCTTTACGAAGATGACAGGTGCTCCCCAAGGGGAAACACTAGGACGAATGAAACCCTTTTCTAATAGTTCCTCTAACTGGATACGAAGTTCCTCTAACTCCAGAGTCGTCATTCTATAAGGAGCTCTAGATATAGGCTCAGCTCTAGGAACTAAGCCAACTCTAAAGTCAATATCTCTCTTCAGTGGCATTCCAAGTATATCATCTGGAAACATGTCGATGAATTCCCTAAGAATAGGATGATCATCAAGAGATACCTCTCGACTCTCATCTTCTTCTAAATCAGTAACTGTTGTTGCAAATAGTTTACAACCCTGACGAAGATATCTCTTTAATTGCATAGCAGATATCATCTGCAAAGAGATAGGTCTTTGCACACCTATGATTTCCACTTTCACACCTAAATCATTAATGCAAATAACTGTCTTAAGTTGACAGTCAATCACAGCATGATAAGATGCTAACCAATCCATACCTAGTACTATGTCGTATGATCCTAAAGGTGTAACATATAAATCTACTAAGGTAGTTAACTTACCAATTTTAAGTTCACAATTATGTACTAAGTTTTCTACTGCTACTTTCACCCCAAAGGTGAATTCAACTTTCCACTTACCACCTTGCTTTACCACCACAAGACCACAATGGTCTACGATGGTCAGTGAAATAAAGGAGTCAATGGCTCAGGAATCAAAAAGAATGCAAACACTAACACCATGTAACTTACCTAAAGTTTCGACCACTATGTTCTGGTGATCGGCTTGGCGGTCATTGACCGCAGCATATACTGTATGTGATCGTCCTGCATCACCCACTATAGGCTCTGAAACTATAGGTCAAGGCCCATAACCAGTAGAACCTCTCATCAGACATTGCCTAGCTATGTGTCCCTGCTACCCACATGAGTAACAACCTATGCCTATGTCTCTATCAAATCCTCTACCGCCCGAAGGTGCATTGGATTGCTGGAAACTACCCCTACTGATAGTTGACTGAGCACTCTATGCAGGTTGATCCTACCTATTGCGCTTGTTGTTCCACTAGTTGCAACCCTTTCCTGTTTGTGGACTATTGCCTTGCTGTGGTTGTGGATTGTTGTTCTTTTGAGGTGTTCATTATTGTTGTTGCTGCCCACCCTTTGTGGGTGTCTGTTGGTTCCTTGAGGAACCACCTGTCTGTGCCTGTCCACCCCGTGGACTAAAACCTGCTACAGGAGCACTGCCAATCTGCACTCCTGTGTGACCACCTAACGCCATAACAAGGTTCTCCTCCACTATGTGAGCCTTCTCCACCGCAACTTCCATAGCCTTTGGCTCAAAGACTTGGACACCACCACTAATGTGAGCATTTAAACCCCTGATGAAGTGTTGTACTAGCATAGGCTCATCATCGCCAATACCAGCATACTACTTGAGTTCATAGAACCTATGTTCATATTGCTCAACAAAAAGAGCCAACTGACGTAGATCATGGAACTCATCAGCCCGTCGCTGTCTCCAGTGTTCTGATAGGAACCGTGCTCTAAACCTCTCGAGAAACATCTCCCAAGACACTGACCCAATATCCAAATGGAGCTTCTGCTCCTCTAGGCGCCACCAAGTAGAGGCGAATCCTCTCAAATGCATAATAGCGCATCTCGCACGGGTATTACTACCGTATGGGTGCATGGTGAAGCATCTACCCAAATCCAATAGCCAGGTCTCTACCTCTAAGCCACCTCCTGCACCATCAAAGGTAGGAGGGCATGCCCTCAGTAAATCCCTCATGTGTCCTGCAGTAATAGCATCCTGGTGTATTGAGTCATCTACTCTCCTAGGAGATCTATCTCTCTCTGACAACCTCCTACTCATCTTCCTGTCTAGGTCCAAGATGAGCTAGGACCTCCTCTAATAAAGGATGTATCTATGAACCCTCTACTCCTGACTGTGCGGGATTCTGTCCCTCATTCCTCTGATCCAACTATTCTACCTGTTCACTGTGATGAGGGCTCAGAGGGGGAGTAACCTGAGGGATTGGCCCTCGGCCTCCAGCTCAACCTCTACCACGACCTCTTCCTCCTCACCTAGGCATGTTCCTACACATAACAATAATGAGTCTTAGATACTATTCAACCAAGGCTAACAGTTGCGACACTACATACTAGGTCAACCTAATGGGCTCGTGATTACCCAGAGCGTCTAGTGTTTGTAACCTGGATCTGATACCAATCTGTAATGCCCCGTCATAATAACCTAAGGAATGTTGCAAATGTGTATTAAAAGTGTAATAATTTTTTTTTCAAAGTATTAATATTAAGTTAATTAGTTTGCATACATCCATTAAGTTACGCAACGTTACACTACTTGAGTTTCCATAGATGACTTTAGTATTTCGCATTGCACATATTTAATTAATATAAACATAAAAATAAACATTGCATTTCATTTGAAATTTTCCATTTAAGATAACATAAATTATAAACTTGTTTTCTTACATTGCATTTGATAAAATAATACAATACTCATCCATCTGATGAGGTAGTTCAATAATAATTACATTTTACAAGTGTTCACCTCATAACAATTGAGGGATGTTCTTAAATATAAGATTTACAAATTACAATGAAGAAGTACACATAAGTTTCCAAGTGCGAGCTCTCCATCCATGAAGCTCTCGATGCCATGATCAAACTGGGGACCCAACGGAGTAAGGTGCACATTCCACCCAACCATGTGGTACCCGTAGGTCCACCCCTCGTGCTAGGAGATAGTAATATGGTTACCTAGACATGGTCTACTAACCATAGACACTAGTACATAACTAACTGATGGTTACATTGCTTCCAGATTTAGACAATTTATTGTACCACATACACAAGGTTAACTGTTATTTTAGGTAGAGTGTCATCACAATATTGCAAAGGTTACCCTGGTGTTTCTTCCTAGGTTCTGGCCTCCAACCTTGGGTTACCCTGGTAACCTCTTACAAAACCTGGCCCCATTGCAAATTATTGCGGAATCGAATGTCTTTTGAAGAAACAGGACACCGATTTTCCATTCCAGGCCTTCTCATCTTATACCCAAGACTGAACTAGCTCAAGAGTCATAAGTGAGGCATATACATCTTATTAAGGATTTTAATCTAACTATTGTGTTATTTAGTTATCACTGACTTACTAACTCTTTGTAAGTTACCCTGACACCACTTTGTGTGTCGGCCCTTACAAAAAGCCACTCCCCTAAACATAACAAAGGTATACTAGTTTTCTTGGCTAAGATTTACAAAGTGTACAAACATACAAGATACAATTTTGACACTATTCATTACGAACATCAAAGTCTATGTTCACAAATATCAGGTATCTAAATACCATACAAAAACCATGTACACATCTTTAACCAACATATGAATTCAACTTAACAATCACAATCCCCACTTTTACAATTGATCTGGAAGACTTGAACATTTATTACAATTCCCAATATGCCCAACAAGAAACTCGAATTGGAGCAAATTAAAAAAAAATGTCTACCATTCAGATTTACTAAATCCAATCAGGCAATATTTCGAAGTATAAAATTAATCTTCTAAGGTAAAATTTAACTTCTATTCATTTTGAACAACAAATCCACAATATACCCAATTTCATAATCTTTTACTAAAATAAAATCCATATAAACTCTAAAAACATCAGATTAATCAAAATACCAATAACTTTGTAGTAATGAATTAATTATTAAATGTCTATATTTAAACATTTAATAAACTACTTTTTAAATATCCTACTTATAAGACCATTTTCTATGTTTCTAAAATCTTTAAGAATAAATTAATATAATTAAATATATTCGTTTTCCATATATATTCATATTCACATATATATATATATATATATAAATACAAATATAATATATATATGAATAAAACTCCAAAATGTAATTCAAATTTTTATATACATAACACTTAAAAAGAAATTGCATTAAATTTTCTTTTAAAAAGAAACAAAGAAATCGCAATGAATTTTCTTTTAAATAAAACCAAGCTTAAGGATTCGCAGCCCGGCCGCCGCCTCCCTGTGGGAGGACATGGCCCCTTCCAGGGCTGCGCCTAGCAGCCGTGGTGGCTGTTGTGCGTGGCCATGGAGGCTGCGCCCTCAAAGTAGAGGATGGGGAGTGTTTCGGCCCTCCCCCAATACCCTATCTTTTTTTAAAAAAAAATAACATTCGCCATACGGCGTACGCGGAAAACACGATTTTTTTAATTTTCTCTTAAGGAAAATACTATTACATTTTTGTTTGTACGGCGATTTCTCAACACAATTTTAATATAATATTTTCACAATCGAATTTATATTTGAAGAATATTAAATTCATACAGGGACTTAAATTGAAGAAATAAAATAAATTTTCACAGGGTTTTTCAATGGGGAAATTGGGGAAATTTTACAAACTTCTTCAGGGTTTCCAAAAGAAAACACACACAAAGATTTTTATTCAAATCCTAATTATTCCCTAAAGAATCAATTTCCCTTTTTAACAAATATTTCCCTTCACAAAATTAAACTAATTTCAATAGAGAGTATACTATAGAGGTATTCTGTATCCATCAAATCTACAGAAAACAAAATACAAAGAACAATTTTTGTGCTAGAAATACAAGGATTTAAATTAAACTAATTTCTTTTCAGTAGCATTCCCTTTAAAAATCAACAAAATAAAATCTACAAGAAGAATACCTAATTTCCTTTGCTTACTGGTGAAGAGAGCCTCTGTTGCCCCTATTGCCTTTATTTCCTATAGCTTCCAAATCTTTTCCCGAGAACAAATTTCCAAAAATGAACCAGAGATTTTTCACAAGTATACAACAAAATTCCAAAAAGCATATACAGAATTTTTTTTTTTTACAAAGCACAAAATATTTTCCCGTGAAGAAAATTTGTATATCCTCTGTGTATTCCTAGATCTAAATTATCCTCCATAAACAAATTCCTCAACCATAATCAATAAATGGAACTTGCACACAAATCGAGGAATACAAAATATCCTCAACCACTTCTCGGATAACTTTTCTTTCCAGATTTGCATGAATTGAATTCATTTTAATTTTAAAATTTAAATATTCAAATTACATGCATTTATTTTATTTATTTAAAATTAACAATTTTCAAATTGCAAATATATTTAATAATAAAGCATGCCATTTTCACAAAAACAATATTTAATCTCAAATAAAATCTATTCCCACTTAAAACAATTTAACAATATTAATTTAATTTATTTATTTATTTAATTAAATAAATTCAACCTTTACGATCAAATTACTTAACTAAACAAATTAATTAATTAATTAATTAAATAATAAAAACTTTATTTCTTTAACATTTAAAAATTAATTTAAATAATAATAAATTAAAGCACAATAAACTAACATTAAAATTAACCAAATTTACCTTTCAAACAATTTATCCAAACAAAAAGTGACAAGA
Organism: Sequoia sempervirens; assembly: GCA_007258455.2. NCBI lineage: Eukaryota > Viridiplantae > Streptophyta > Pinopsida > Cupressales > Cupressaceae > Sequoia > Sequoia sempervirens. Next base: position 37,100 of record VDFB02137875.1, read on the forward strand.
CAATCTATGACCAAGAACTAAAACTGACAATGTACAGTGACCGGGTTAAAGACTAGACTAGGATGAACCAAACTACTACCTCCCAATCAACATTTCTGTTGAGTCTTGACACCCTCAAACCTGAGTACCCAAGTGGAGTTAGTGTCATGTACCTACAATCCTGCAACCAAGCAATAACATGCATATATATATAAATAAAGCATTGTACAGGCACACCGTGCAGAGAAAATCACGGACATCACAGGGCACTCGCAAGCGAGTGATGTGATTCCGTTCTCCACACCAATACACGTCACATCAGACTAACAAATTAAATAACTGTTAGTCCATCATAAACATGCATATAACAAAAATCAACTGAAAGTAAACATCTATGCTATCTCAAAGCATGTCTAAAATCAGTAATCACCAAACAATGTATCATCTTGTCACAAAATAAATCCACTGTCGCTCAAACCAACGATCAAAATATCCGAACCAAGTATCATTGTCTAACAGTGTGAAAAATGTATCAATAGAAAGCATAAGCATAAATGGAGGGGTACTACATTATCCATCCTTATTTCATAAGAACTTCTTGGACTACTCCCATACACAATTTGGAATTGTGATTTTCTAGTGCTCCTATTGACAGAATTATTATAAGAAAATTATGCTTGTTGTATAATCAAATCACATCCCTTAGGCTTATCTCCTACTAAGCATCCTAGCAGCTTATCCAAAATCATATTCACCACCTCTACTTGTCCACCAGTCTATGGATGGTGTGCAAAATTGAACTTCAAATCTGTCTTCAAATTATTCCTTAACGTCCTCCAAAAATAACCAACGAATTTGGTATCTCTATCTGAAACTATACTCTTTGGTAGACCATGTAGTCTCACCACCTCTATAAAAAATAACTCTATAACATCAACATCACTGGTCTTATGACATGGAATTAAATGTGCCATCTTTGAAAATCTATCCACCACCACAAATATGGAATCATGCCTTCTCTATGCCCTTGACAAGCTAAGAACAAAATCCATGCTAATATCCTCCTGTGGCCTCTCGGGTACATGTAATGGTTGATACAATATAGTATTCTAACTTTTTCATTTCACCATCTGACATACTTTGCAACTTTGTACAAACTTCTTCCCATCTTGTTGTAAGTGTGGCTAATAATAATTCTCACTTACAAGAGTAAGGGTCTTATCTCGACCAAAATATCTAGCCAATCCTCCACTATGCTTCTCCTTTATTAGATTCTCTCTCATAGAACTCCTTGGAATGCACAATTGGCTTCCTCTAAACAACATCCCATCTTGTATTAAGAAATCCAACCATCTCATCCTATCCAATGTAATAGGTTCCAAAGAATCCTTCCAAGCTTATGCAAATTTTGGATCTTCAGGATACAAACTCTTGAGTTCATTGAACCCAACAACCTTTATATTCCTTTCTATCAACAATTTTTTCCTTCTACTCAAGACATCTACAACTTTGTTTTACCTTCCACTCTTGTTCTTAAAAAAAAAGTATAACTCTATAAAAACTAAACCCACTTTAGGTGCCTTTGATTTAACTTTCCTTGACTATTGAGATACTGCAAAGCCTGGTGATCAATATATAAAAAAAAAAATTGGAAACAAATAGTGTCTCCATTTATTCAAAGCCTGAACTATAGAATAAAACTCATGATCATAGATAGAATATTTCTTCTTAGCATAATTCAATTTCTCACTAAAATAGGCAATAAGATTACCTTCTTGACTCAAAACAACTCTTATGGTAGTGCCACTAGCATCACAATCTACCTGAAAGACCTTATTGAAATATGGAAGTGATAAAATAGGTTGCTCTATAACTTTCTTCTTCAACATATCAAAACTTTTGGCTACTCCTGTAGTCCACTTAAACTCTTTTCTATCCCCTCACATCACTTTAGTTAGAGGTGCACAAATACTACTGAATTTCTTAATAAACTTTTTGCAAAAACTTGCTAGACCATGAAATGATCTTACCTCTGTAACATTACTTGGGGTAGGCCACTCAATGGTAGCTCTCACCTTCTCTAGATCCATTTTAAGACCCTCTACTGAGACAACAAATCCTAGATACACCAACTCTCTCTTCACAAAATGACGAGGGCGCAAACCCGAGACACATAAATAATGCACACAACTAGAAAACTTTATTATTTTTCAATAATGAAAATCTTACGTGCAAAGGATCCCAAATCCTCGAGCTCTGCGATACATGCAAGCTACAGAAGTTTCAGAGAAATTACAGAAATTACAGAAAATCCCCTTTTCGCAACATGCGAACTCTTTTTCCCAAAAAGCTACCCAAAAATCAGAAACTAGCCCATAAATAACCCCTTTTTGGTTTGGATCCAAAAACAACATTCAAGATGTGAGTTTTGGTGATTTGGCGCCAAAAATTACAATTTGAAATTCAAATTTAAATTCACATTTGAAAATTAGCACATTTCTAAAATATGCACCAACTTCTGGAAGCCATAACTTTTAATCTGATCATCGAATTTTCAATGATAATACCTTTTCGGAAAGCTCTCGAAAAGAAGATGTGGCCCAATTACTTTGGGGTTTCCGCAAATTTTTGGGCCCATCTGGAACCGTTTATTGCCTCAAACTGGACTCAGAAGGTTTTTCAGGGCAAAAAGCAGAAAATGGAACTTGAATAACTTTCAAATCGTGAATGATCTTGACTTGATTCTTTCGCCAAAGTGCTTATTTTTCCATCTTAAACCTTCCCATAAATTTTTGTCTTCCCATGCCTTCAAATTCACACCTGCTAAAAATAACAGTTGAGTAGAAAAAGTAGAAAAGCAGTTCTGAAAGTTGGAACCTCTTATTCAACAAAAAAGGTATCCAGAAATGAAAAAAAATCTACAAAAAGCAAACAACGGGAACATAAATGGAAAGCATATTTTTGGGTGATGCAAGATTTCCCTCACACCACTAGATGCTCTTGCATCACAAAACTACATTTCTTCAAATTAATCAATAGCTTCTCCTCCCTTAGCTTATCAAATACTCTTTGGATATGTATCAAGTGCTCCTCTAGTGTCTTATTGAAAATCAAAATATCATCCAAATAAAAAATAAAAAAATTCCTAAAAATTCTTTCAATACCTCATTCATAAGCCGCATAAATGTGCTTGGTGTATTGGCTGGCCCAAAAGCCATGACTAACCACTCATACAAGCCCTCCTTGGTTTTAAAGGTTGTCTTCCATTCATCTCCTTCTCTAATCCAAATATAGCGATATCCATTCTCCAAATATATCTTTGTGAAGTACTTAGCTCCACTAAAAAATTCCATAATGTTATCTATTCTCTGCACAAGAAATCTATACTTGATGGTGATCTTGTTGATGGCTCTAGAATCTGTAAACATCTGTCATTCCCCATCCTTCTTTGGTGCTAGTATTATAGGTGCTACACATGCACTCAAACTATCTCTGATCAATCCCTTCCATAAAAACTATTGCACTTGTATGTTCAACTCTTCACTCTCTTTTGGAGTCATACAATGAGCTACCTTATGTGAAAAACTCACTCCAAGAATCAAGTCCATCTAATGACTAATCTTTCTTACTAGAGGCAACCTTCAGGTATGTTATCAAAAATAATATCTTGAAACTCATTCAACAAATCTAAAACCTCTACGGGTACTTTTTTTTTTAGGAAAAAGTGGCAAGCCACTATAATATTGTATTATATATAAATAGGATTATACAAAAACTAGTTCTAAGGGGCATATTGGTAGGAAAGAATCAATAAGAAAACCTCTATTTATAGACCAAAATTAAATTACAAATTTGATCAAATCTGAGCCTTAAAGAAAACATGTTTATAGTTCAAAATTCAGCACTCAAAACCCAAAAAACCTATCCTAAAAATTAACTTATAAAACACATACTATAGACAGAAGAACATTTTTATTCCCTTTACAATATTCAAAAAGTATCCCGCATTTTTAGACAAAACCCACAAAATAATTTTTTACATTTTCATTGACTCCCCATTAACTAGATTTTTATCTTGCAATTCTAAGCCCTCTTCCAACTATAGACCTCTCTCAAAAATCCTTCTACTTTGAATAGGAGCTCTATGGAATTGCAAATGAGAGGTCAGCCTCGAATTAGCCATACTTGTCTTCACCTAAACTCTATTAGAAGGCTAATGAAGAGAATTTTGAACATGCATGTGACCACGAGCTGGTGAATTAACTCTAAGTTGCAAGTCCATATGAACACCATTGTTTGTAGGGGGTGATACATACGCACAAAGAAATGCCAAATCAAAGTATTTTTCCTTGATTTCCAACTCCATTACAGAGAAAATATACCATTAGTTTCTCCTTAAAGTGCGCAATAGAATGTTATCATTATTGAATTGTAGATCTAGTCTAATGGCATTGAAAATTTCTTCAAAACCCTACCTTCTTTGCACAAAAGCCCTTGGAAACAAGCCTCCAATAAACCCTTCCCTAGTGAAGAAATTGTAATTTTACACAACACAAAGAATTGCATTGTCTAGAAGATATTGAAAATTGATATACTTTCTAGCTAAATCCTCCAATTCATTCAAAGACTGGATTAAATCAAGTGCATTGGATAGAAAAATTGAAATCACCTACGAAGGGAAGATAATTCAACAAGCATGTGGGCTAGTGACCTCAAGCCCCAAAATTATGCGAATGCAAACTTTAACCCTGTCATTATCTATCTTGAACATCATTTTAAGAGCATCTCGAGTGATATATTCTTCAATCGATCTCTCCCATGGCCTAACTGGAAATGACACCCTCAAATTCCAAGGCCAAAGTTACATTAAACTACAACTTAAATGGTGAATTACTTGTTCTAAGATTCTCCAAATTTCTTTTCTTACTACAACCCTTCTATTCAAAACTTGGAATGTGCAAATGATTTCCTTTGAAACCTATTTAATATAAATTTCTACCTAGAACAAAGGCAAAGTCATAATGAAAGGGAATGTGAAGGACAAAGCATTTAATAGTTCTCTGTGGCTTTTAATCTTTGGCTCATGTTAAATGAAAGACAAGAAAAATGGTGGCTATTTTTGCACTTCATATCATAATTAAAAGATACCTTGAGAATATAACATATATCTGGAAACTAATTGATGTGATTGGATTGGAATAATTGGAAAAAAATTGGGATCATCAGGTGGTAAGTAATAGTCCTTTGAGGCTGATGTGAAGCATCCTTGAAGGCTGATAAGAGTAACCACGTAATTTTATAAATCATCATTGCCTCAAAAGGCCTCATGGCATATGACTTAAATCCAGCTGAATGCAGACTTTCCAAGTGTTGTCCATGATGGATGTCTCTCCATATTATGTCGATGATGAAGACTTTACTCAAGGACAACAATATAAAATAAGTTTATCTCATAAATTTGTATGATTACCACTTGCTTTTTGTTTGATTAAATCAATTAACTGGGGAAATACACTTAACTAACTTATACCTTGCAAAACCTTTAACTCCTTGTCCTCACATCATAGGTTTGTAAGAAATTTTTCTATCCTATTGCCTTCCCTATAAGTATCGGTGATTATGGAGGTGTTAAAGTTATCTATCATTTCCAAATAATTTTGTAGAATATAACATAAATTCCAATTGTGAGTCTTTCTTTCTCTGCATGCATTTATGACTATCATAGAGTCACCTTCTCTGTGTATATTTGAAATCCCCAATTGTGAAGCCAATTCTAACCCCAATAGTAAAGCTTGTGCTTCTACACTATTATTCATGCCATGAACTAAATGGATTGAAGAGACTACCAAAATATCCCCTAATGAATTTATAATATAGGTACCTACCCCTGATTGACCTGATTCACTTTTAGATGCCCCATCAAAATTTAATTTGGTGGAGCGCTCTTGAGGTGGGATCCATTTAACTAAGTCCCTATCAACTTTATTAGGAGTGTTTTTAAGAAAACTACCATCAAATGGCAATTTAATACCCTTCCACTTCTTCAAGATGAAACTGTCCCAATTTGTGAACAAAGAATTTGTAAATTTCTCCTTTTGAAAGCAAGTGTTTACCCCTTCTAATATTTCCTTTTCTATTTTGACCATTGACAACTCAATTGTGGATTTGTTTTTTTGAAGATTCTCATGTTTCTTTCCCACAAAATGTTCCAAACCACTGTCACTTGGAAAATATGCCAAATACATGCAAAGAAAGAAGATTAGTAAAGTAGTGGTCAACTTTGAAAGAGATCCCAAATTGTATTTGGGAGAGGAATATGGAGATCTAACTTGTTTTTTTATGAAAATCCAACACTGATTGGAAAAATTACACTAAAGAAGCAAATGATCAGTTGTTTCAAGCTCTTGTTCACATAATGGGAACTTGAAAGGATATAAAATTTTCAATTTAACCAGATGATCAATTGTAATAATTTTTTTCTATATGGCAAGCCACACAAAACTACCTACTTTAGGTAAAACTTTTTTATTCCAACAAAAAGTAAATGCTTGTCGAGGTTGTGAGAGCTATTTTAATTGAATTACAAGAGCATATCCTTCCTTCACTAAATATGTTCCAAATTTTGAGGCTTCCTAGCTTATTTTATCTTTTTTTATAGATAAGTAGAATATTCTTTCCTTCATGATGCTGCAGAAAAGATTAGACTATTGTGAAGAAATGAGGATCGTTGGGGGTTTTTTCCACATTAATTTCCCAGTAAGAGAGTCCGCTGAGTGCACATAATCTAGCAAATTTACACCCCAAGCTTCAGATAAGGTTTTCCTTACTTCTTGAAGCTCTTGATTTTTTACAAGTGGAGGTTTTCCTTTCCATGAATCTGCCCAAAACTTTACGCTCTTCCCATCATTTACCTCCCAAGATGAAAATTTCGATATGAGATTTGTACTATTTACAATGAAATTCCAAATAGCATAACCCTTTGGAGGCTCTCCCACTATTAAGATTCTTATTGGATTTTCATTATCTAAATATTTGAATTGGATTATCCTATTCTATTTGGCCTATGGATTCGTATACATTTTCCATGCAAGTTTGGCCCCAAATGATTTATTTCTCAATGAGAGATTTTGAATGCCATCCCCCCCTTGTTTCTTTCCTTTTTCCAAACCTTCAAGTGAAATTAGGGGTACTTTTTTCTGCTCATCAATGTTACCTTTCCAGAGGAAGGATCTTATTATCTTTTTGATTTTAGAAATTAGTGATGCAAAAGCTTTAAGGACAACTAGGAAATAATTTGGAATAGAAGCTAAAACTGATTTAATTAGGAGAATTTTTCTTGACAATGAAATCCATCTAGCTTTCCATATCAAAATTCTCACTTTAAGCCTATTGATTACCTTATCCCAATAATGAGATTTGTTAGAACCTTTAAAGAACAAAATACCTAAGTATGTACAAGGTAGCTCTACTTCTTGGAATCCCAAAATCTTCACAATTTTCTTCTTAAAATCATCAGGAGTATTTAAAATATAAATCTTAGACTTTGTTGCATTGATTTTTTGCCCAGATATTGATGAATACTTTTCTAGAACCTCTTTGACCTGTTTAGCTTCTGATAATGTTGATTTATTGAATAGGAGAGTGTCATTCACAAAAAGGGAATGTGTGACTGAAATATTTGAATTTGCTATCTGCACTCCTTGCCATAAGTTTTTATTATGCTTAAAAATGATAAATCTACTTAAAGCTTCTGCCATAATAATGAAAAGAAATAGTGACAATGGATCTCCATGTCTAACTCCTTGTGAAGCACTGAAAAAACCCTGTCGGATTACCATTAATGATCACTGAGAACCTGGCTCTAGAAATGCAAGACATTATCCACCTATGCCAGTGACAAAAAAATCCAAATTTGATAGAACCTTATTGAGAAACTTCTAATCAACCATACCATAAGCTTTCATCATTTCTAACTTAACAATGAAAGAGGGAAACTTTGATGTTGAAATTGTATGCAGCACTTCATGAGCAACAATTGCTCCTTCATATGTCTCCCTTCCAAGAATGAAGCCAACTTTCTCATGAGAGATAATCCTTGGGATGAGCGGCTACAGTCTCAAGTAAATTCCTTTAGTAAATATCTTGTAGATTGTATTGCATAATGAGATGGGCCTAAACTCAACAAATGTTTTAGGCTCTTTGAATTTTGGAAAAATTGCAATGTTAGTTAAATTAAATTGCCTAAACATAGAGCCTATTCTTCTAGACTCTTGAAGTTCCCAAAGAAGTTCAAAGCACAAAAACTCCCAATATTTTTGAAAATATAAGGCCGTGAATCCATCCAGGCCTGGAGCCTTATTAGGCGGAAGTGAGAAAACTACAAATTTCAGCTCCTCCATGGTAAAAGGTCTCATGAGCATATTATTATCTTCATTACTAATGAGATGTGGCATTGTGGTCAACAATTTGTTTTGATCATTTATTCTATTGGCATCTATGTTTGGCGGAGAAAAAATGAGTTCAAGAAAGAACTTAAGACCTTCTTTATTAATATCTACTTCCCTTGAAAGCCAGTTGCCTGAAGAAAACTCTTGAATTAAATGAATTGATTTTATTTCCTTTTTGATCTGTGCAGAAGAATGAAAGAATTTAGTGTTACGGTATCCCTCTTTTAGCCATAACTCCTGAGAGTTTTGTCTCCAATAGACCTCTTCTCTTGCACAAAGTTCCTCCCATTCCTCTTGTAAACTTTTTTGTTTGCCATATAAAGTGACATCCATGCCATTATTTATTTATGTTCTCATGAACTATTGTTAATTCCTTAAACACTTTATGTTTCTACTGAAATATATTTTTAAATACTTGATTGTTCCAAATTCTTATTTGTTGCTTCATAAAATTCAGCTGTCTATGAATCTAAAACATTTTGGTACCCTGTTCGTATGGATCATTAACCCACCATTATTTTAGAAGATCCATGAACTGAGGATTCTTGAACCACATGCTTTCAAATTTGAAAGAGGGATTTGCTTTTGGGATAGTTATGTTTTCTATGGTCAAACTAATTGCATAATGGTCTAACCTAGGATATGGAAGAATTTATGAAGTTAGATTATGTGATGAAGTGATCCAATTGGCTATGTGCAAGATCATGATGGGCCAAAAAGTGGCAATATGATGGGTATGTGGCTGATGATTTTTTTCTTACCCAAAATTGATGAAATGAAAAGGGTTTTTAAAGGAGATTCTCATCTTTCCACCAATATAAATTATGCCTTACTTTGAATTTAATAAGTAATTATTATTCATTTTCTATTTGAATTATGACTAAAATCCTAATTGATAGGCTAATTGACAAACATCTATAGATTTCAAATAGTATCACATTTTTTGAATCCAAAACATGCATCACATTCTATGCTTTTCATACTATAGGATTTAGAAAAGAAAAAAAAAATCATAAAGTTTTGACCAAGTTAAGGTTGTTAGACATGAATTTTTTATTTTTTATAAGTTGTAATAAAAAAATCATAATTAAATATTTACTTGGAAAAATTTACAAAAATATATGCATCACATCGGGACTGAGTCCTTTACTTATATAAAATCTTATAAAAAAATATTATCATTTATTGTGGTTAGGGTGGTGGATAGACACCCATTCTTATTTTCCCTAAAATTTAAGTACTCACATTGAAATTTCAAAATTTCACCAAATAGATTTTTTTCTTTTTTAAACAAACCTAGTAGTTTATAAACTACATTCAATTTTCTATAGATTCTATTCTTACATATTTTTGAAATAATATAGATAACTTATTCAAATTTTTACGTCATGTTGCCTAACTCTGATTTTTCTAAATTTTTTGCCACTTAGGGGCTTGTTTTTTCCATGATGATCATACACATACCCAATTAGGTGAGATCAAAAACCTATCTAGCCTATGATATTTGAATAAATCCTTTCCTTTTATTCATCTAGGTGAAACTGCCTGAAGTTGGTTGAATATCCCTTAAGGCATTGGATGTTATAAACAGACTAGAATCTAACATCACCCTTGGTGGTGGACATATTCCTTCACTCTTTTCTTGTAGAGATGTTATTGCATTAAAATCCCTTGCTAATACAATTTTACCACTATGTATCAAACCAATTTTCCTAGTACGCTCATCCCACAAATTTTTCTTGTCCATTGTACATGTAGGATCATAGACATTTATAAGCCAAAAATGAAAATCAAACTTTGTCACTTCTACAAGCTACCAATAGTTCACATTTTTATGTGATTTAAGGGTTACCAACTTTGGATTCCATAATATGACTAAACCTCCTGAGGCTCCTTGAGCTGGTCAATGTGTTGATTCCCATCTGGCCCACTTTTTAATTGAGGATTCAAAAATATTAACTAAAGATTTTGTTTCTTGTAGAAGAAAAATGTCTGATCCACAAGCATCTATTAGTTGCTTGATGTGAGCACACTTGTCAGGGGCATTAATTCCCCTGACATTCCAATAAAATGCTTATTTGACATGGATTCCAAAAAAAAAATTTGTACTCCTACCTCTATTTGTTCCTTCATCTTTGTGAGGTTTGATTTTCTACCTCTTTTCCCTAGGGATTTCATCATAGAAGGCTGAAAAGAAGATTGTGAAATTGAGAGAGATTTGATACAAGTTGTCCCCTTAGAAATCACTCTTTTTTATTCCAAAGAATTATCCCCTTGTAGCTCTTTCTTAGATACGTGGCCTAACGTTTCCAACATATTATGAATATTGTGAGATTCTACTAAAACCACTTGATCTATTATCTCCTCTTGATCTCCCTATTGCTTTGATGGAGTGTTGCTTTCCTAGAAATCCTCTTCCATTGTGATGTCATCAAACAAGTTTGAGCCAATTGAGAATAACAATTTATTTTCCAAATACTCGAGCTCAACATCAGTTACCCTCTTTGTAGTACTCAATGAGAGCCATTTATATTTTCCATCTAAAGAAGACACCTCTTCAGTAATCAATTGACTCTGCTGCATATTATCATTCAATGACCAAGAAGCTAAATGATCCCTCCTTCCTTGAAACATTCTAGCTTCTTTATTTCCTCTATAGGTACCTTAGTAGTATCTTCTTTGCCAATTCTAGGGATCAATGCAAAACACATATGCTCATCCCTCATATCCTCTAGGAACTTTCTTCCATCAACCAAATAAAATCTTGCATTAATGCATATCTTTTATTTTTCCTCTTTCAAGGGCTTCAACTTATGATGAACAACATCCTTTGTCAAAGAATAGGTGTTGGCATGTCCATCATGTATTTCTTACCAATCAAACTACCACGATCTTCCTAACAACATACAACAAACATCCATAGGCATAATATCACACAATACCTCATCATGGTAACTTCCAATCTTGAACTTTACCAAACATTGTTCATTTACCAAGGCTTTATGGTCCTTTTGCAACCAAGCAATCCAGTATGGGTTCAAATGCTTCCTTCTCTCCAACTGCAACATACTAACCATTTATTTTGAAATAAGGTTATCAATACTACCTCCATCAATAAATATAGTGTTCAAAATATACCTTCACACTTACATCTGGTGTGAAAAAAATTCTTCCTTTGAGTTTATTCCTTCTCCTCATTCTGTAAGGCTCTTCTAGTAACAAGAACCTAGATCCTCTTTTTGCATCCTTAGAATGTGAAGACTCAAAATCTTCATCTACATGTGCAACTTGTGCATTACCCTAAGGTCTTCTATTTATCCTTCCTTGATGTTGAGCACACTCATAGGCTCTATATCCTTATCTACACTAGAAACAGGTTCCATGAAAGCCTCCTCTTCATAGTCCTCATCCAAATCTTCCTCTTCCTCTTTGGTCTCCATTATTTTGATCATAAGGAAGGTAGGTTTTATCTCCTTTTTGGTTCTAGTTGCTACTGAAGCCTTCACCCTTCTTTTGATCTTCATTTTGATCTCCATATGATTGTCCACCGATATTTCCTGCACGACCTCCACCTCATTTTTTCTCAAACCTCTTGTTCAGTTGTTCTTCAACCTTTAGAGAAAACTGATAAGTGTCCTCAATGGAGGTCATTGTTACCAATGTCAATTCTTCTTGTATGCTTGGCTTCAACTCATTAATATAACAATAAACTTTCTCTTTATTGGCCTCAGAATTTCCTATCTGAATTAGGACCTTTTCAAATTCCTCTATGTATTCTTTCGCTGTCCTTGTTCCTTGCCTCAAGCTATACATCTTCTTGAGTAACTCCAATTCATAATCGACTAGAATAAATTGTTTGTTCAATTTTGACACCATTCTGTCCAATCTGGAAATTTTATCTTTCCCTTGTCTTCCTCTTTCTAATTGGACCTCTTTCCACCATATACTGGTGTGACCTTTCAATTTTTTCTTTGAAAACCTCACTTTGTGAGGATCTTCAATCTCCTAAAACTCAAAAAATTCCTTCATGTCATTGATCTAATCAATCAATTCTTTAGGATTCAGACTTCCACTAAAATTTGAAACCTCCATTTTAGGTTTCTTCCCAATGCTTGAGATTGCTTGCAAAAATCTCTTTCTATAGAATCCATTGGATCCCGCTCTTCCATTTTTCCTTGTGTTTCATCTTTGCTATCATCTTTGTCTCATTGCACATCTCTTATTCAAACCTCTGGTTGCAAGGTTTCTAATCACCTTCTAAGGGCTCTGACTTCATCTCTAGGTGGATCTCTTCCTCCACCACCTCAACCTCAACCTCTACCATGTTGGGAAAGTCTTGGAGGCATCTTGAACTCAACCCACACTCACAGGTCCTACTGCAATTGCCTCATGTTTGATGCTCTGTTATAGGGTCAAGAACTCTAGCTCTGATACCACTTGATGAGGGCCAAGCTGCCCAAAACCACACAAATCAAAAAAATAGATACCAACACAGAAGATGCGAGACAAAAAAATAACCTACTTTCAATTATTTTTAGATAATGAAATTATAGATTCAAAAATTACATGTTATAGCCTCATGGGCTTGATTCGTTACAACTAAATCAACTCTAAAAAGAAAATATATTATTGGAAGCCACAATTTTCACTATTGGAGCCACCTTCTACAACCACCAGTTAACCCTTTTTATTTTACCCAATAACAAACCTAGAATGTTCTAGAAATTTTAACTTTCCCTTTTGTTTTGGCACCAAAGGTCTAGTTGTTTGATTTCTAGCCTAGGAAGAAATTTTAATGAAATTCACTTTAGAGGGGCAACTTCGTGGGGCCATAACTTTTGATTCAATTTTCTGATTTGCTATTATTACATATCCTTGGAAAGCTCTCAAAGAGATCTACAATGTATGAACCCACCATAGGTTGGTTCGTCAACTTTTTGAGTTGTTTTCGGGCCAGTAAAGTCTTCATATCTAAAATTGAAGCTACATTGGTGAAATTTCTCAGCATGGAAACTTTAATATCTCACAAATCATGCAAGGTATTGAGGTGATTCTTTTAGGACCAATTTTTTTTTTCAATTCTACTCCTTGGGGTAAATTTTTAGGTCCATAGGATCCCATTTAGTCTAACTTACTAAAAATAGTAAGTGCTCATTTTTCATTATTTTTGATACCTAATTGTCTTACACCCCTTAAGTGCCACCATGGGACTCAAAGCAACTAAAGAAAATAAAGAAAAACATTTTTTTGGGTGATGCAAGATTTCCCTACACCGCTAGATGATCCTACATCATAAAGTAGGCCATTTTATTGTTATTTTCTTGAGCAACAAGTATAATTTTATCTAGAGGAAAAAGGAAAAAATGCATATTATTGGTGAGAAGTGCATTAAAACCATTAAAGGATGTGTGTATAAGAGTGAATTTTCACCCCATGTAAAATCCCATTTTTCCTTTATCTGCCTTAGAAAACCAAGTTCAGAGGCTTAATTCCACCTAAGCTCATTGCTTGCATCCCACTTGGCGCTTGTTTTGAGCATCAGTAGAGGTGTTTTTGTTGAGGACACCCACATGACCCACAAACATCCATGCATCATGCTTACATCCCTGGAATATTCCTATGGCTGAACCTATAGAGGTGTTACTCCTCTCATTGAAGGTGAAGTTGAAATGCCCCCTTCGGTCGACTGACTCAAATATGGTCATTTTTCTCCATTCCTCCTTAAAATTCATCCCTTCAAAATGCATTCTAACTTCTTGATTGGATTCACAAGCTTCTTCACTTCACTCTCAAGCTCACTTTCACTCACTCCAAGCATTTCAAGCATTCCATTGCAGCCAAAGCAACACTCCATCACTTCGGTAGAGCAATTTTGGGACCACACCATTGCAGTAGAGGATCGAGTACTCTCATATTCTCTCCCAAGCAACCTTGAGTGCTCTTGGTGGAGGCAATAAGCTTCCCTCTCCTCTCCTCTATCACTTGGTTGAGTAGCATAACACTATTTTGTAGTGCTTATTTTATCTTTACTACATTATTTCCTTTATCTTGTTTCCTTAGCTATCTGTGGAGGTGGAAACACCTAAAAAAGGGTTTGAATGAGGCAGACCCCTATACAACCACCCAACATTCTCCTCTCTTTCTATGTGTAGGAGTACGTGCTTCTTGAAGGATCAGTCGGTGAATGAATTCCTTGGTGAGATTCTCCTTATTCTCTTCACTCTTGCATATTTGCGTTATAATATTAGAGAATATTTCATTTAATTAATCACATCATTTTGGCCCTTTAGTTAATTATTTGAGCTGTTAGCTAGTCTTATTGGTTTGACCTTGTCTTCACTATTGTCTAGTTGTATGTATGCCAACACACTTTTGAGATTCCAGTGCATTGCGCTGACATCTAGAGACCACACTTTTGTCCTTGATAGATAGCTTCCTGAGGCATAGTGTTAGACCTAAAAAATAGCTCACCTAGCCCTTTCCTGTGTTTTGGGTCCATAGAGTAACTGAGAGGCCTTGAGGTCCTCGTAACTTTCAGCTCACATTTCCAAGCATTACACTTAGTTGAGGTAAGTTAGGGCAGCCTCTTGTATCTTGACCCTCCATGACCTGGGGTCTTGCATGTAGTGGTCCCCCTCCCTTACATTTTTGGTGAGCCTGATGTGAACCATTTTGGTTCCGTTCATGCAATCCTGACAATTCCTTTCCTCATACTCTAGGAGTGTTATAGGTAAGAGTGTTGTGAGGCTATCACCTTACAACCCAGCCTATGACTCCTAGTTGGCGTAGTTGGAAGGTTCCAAATGTATTGCACAACTAAACCTTAATTGAGTCACCGTCTTATCTATTAACCTTTAGGGACTCTGTGAAAACATTTTCTAGTGTGTGTGATGGCTTCCTTCTTGAACCAACCCATCCCCTCTACGCAACCTATGGATAGTGGTACTGGTATAACTTTCACTTCATAGGACCTGTCGATGGGCTTTAACAAGGAATTGTCTCCTCTTTACATTCCTGTTCAGATCAATGGAAATATTTTAGTAGGTGTTCTTGTTGATCCAAAATCACAAGTGAACATAATAACAAAGGAGATTATGCTAATAAACTTCTTACACAAGGATGGGTATGATGCTCCTATGAGTACCATCTGCACACATGATGATCTTTCCATACCCCTTTGGGTAGTATTGTCATGTCGGTCTTGGTTGGACCTAAGTCTGTCAAACTCCTATTTGATATCATCCCTAGGTTTGAACTCTTAAGGGTGAAATTTGTTATCCCTTGGTTAGTGTCAATGAACATGGTACTCTCTGTCATGCATAAATGTCTAAAATTTATCCATAGAGGCTTTGTGCATGTAATCCATGACACCAGTTGTAGACCACCAGTTGTGCATGGTAGCTACTCCTTGGACCACTCTTGGCGTATGCTCGTTGGTCCTCTCCTACGTAGAACAAACCTTCTGCACTAAACATATAAAAACTATAAGAAAGGGTAGCTAAGGCCAAAAGTGAGATACCCTCCCTCACCTTATGTCGTTTCACTTAGGGCTTGCTTTAAAGCTAACAATGATGTCGCTAAGGCACGAAAGAAGGAAGAAGAGAAGCGATTTCATGATCCTCATTCTTCCTCTTCCATTGGTTAGTCTAGCACTTCTCACCTTGCTGAGGTACCATCAAGTTCTGCTCCCCATTTGTAGGAGAACTCTATGGTGCCCACTTGGTGAAAGCCTAAGCATCTTTCTTTTGAACTTTCTTTTTTTCCAATGGAACCTAAACCTGTTCAGTATAATAGGAAGAAGGCCTCTTGAGGAGATTCCTCTTTGTCTCAACCCTTTTTTCCTCCTACTACTCTTGCTCTTAAGTTAGTGAGTAGAAAGAGGCCCATTGCCAAGGCTCTCGAGTCAACTCCTCCTATCCCTCCCCAACCTATTCCTCCTGCTCCCGTGCAAGAACCTGTCCCTCCGCCAGAAACAACCAAGGTGGACATTCCCATGGTTGAGCAGGAACCTTCTGTCCATTTGCAAATCCCAACCTCTAACTCAAAAAGCTGTAAAAACTTCCTTGCACACAAATGCAAGCACTAGTGAAAGGCTCTCTTGGTTGAGTAGGTTGCCACACAAAGGAAGGAGGAAGAAATGATCAACCCTAATTTAGGGCCTCCTACAATGTCTTCTTCCTCTCTTCCTCTTGGTTCTCTCCATTCTAGTCCTACATTGATCCCAACTTCCATTACGAGTACGAATGTGCCTAACCCTAAACTGGTACAGGTGTTCATCACTCCTTTGATAGAGTCGCCTTTACTGATGTTTGTTCTAGATATCCAACCTTTCCCAAAGCTTGTGGATATGGTTAATAGCTTAGTTGTATCAACTATAGTTCTTTCATCCTCTTCCTCCACACCTCTAGCCTCATTTGTGGGGATCTCATCTCCTCTGATGAAGAAAGAGGTGGAGAGTGGTCCTTCTAGCAATGGACGTAAGACAATCCCACCTTCTTCACAAGGTGGTCCTATGATGACTTGTTTTGTCCTATTGACAGAACTAGTCCCAACTTCCCCTAAGTTCATCAATGCTCCCGAGTCACTTAGCGAGCCTAGTAGTGAATCTTAGGCTCAACCTACCCTATATGTTGAAGTTAGACACAAAGCTTGTGTGGGGTGCATGTTTAACTCTGTGGATGAAGTTCTTTCCTTATTAGTGATCTTTGCAAAATCGTTGACTTTGACTCCACAAGAGCTCGATGGAGAGGACCTCAAGGGATTCTCTTCCTTGGTCCTTGTTGTAGGAAGGTCAGATGCTCCTCCTCTTAACAACCCACCATTGTAGGCTCATCCTCCTTCCCCTTATGAGGATTTAGATTGGGAAGTAGATGACCTCTTGGTTGATCAATGTTAGGAGGAGGCACATTTTCTTGATCTTGTGTGTGTGTGTTGTTAATGTATTCCCCCGTGCTCATGCTATGTGTTCCTGGATGACTCTCATCACCCTCATTGGTGCATGGATACAGGTGTGGTTTTTGTGTTGTAAACCTTTTTCTATTTGGATCATCATTCTTCCATGTTTGTGCTTGCTTTTCAATAAATAGGGGACAATGCAAAGCATTGGGAGAATTTAGGCTTCCTTTCCATGTTGACCCAATTTTTTATTTTTACTTTGTCTTCTTGTGCATTCTTCCTGATTCGGTTGGTTATTGATGATCTTTCACCTTGCATTGTGGTTACCTATTATTATGAGCTCAAACAGATCTAACCCTACTAAACCATATCCCCCTGTGCCCTTTGTATATATTTCTTTTGTTATCCCTTTATCTTTCTCTCTTCTTTGCTTGAGTTGTCCCTTTCATGTGTGACAATGCCTTCTCTTTAACATTTCAATTTTTAGAAAATGCATTCATTATCAATGAATCTTTTCTCAAAAATCTACACAAATTTTTTCTTTAGAATCGCATTCTTAACTTGGAACCCTAATAGAATGTGTTTCCTTCTTTATGGGTTTGTAAAGTAAGGACTCAAAGACCTTCCTTTGAAGTAGAGACAGCTTTAATCTTCCCCTCACATGGGGGCATATCTTTCCTTTTGAATTCCTCAATGAAGTGAACATCTTTTGAAAGGATTCCTTGATGACAGATCACTCTGAGAAAAGAAGAACAAATTCTTTTGAACTGTGTGTCCCTTGAGTGGACCCCTTTTCATGATGGGTTCCCAAGGGACCCTTCTCTAAAAATCTTTACCTCAAATGGATTCCTTCGCGTCTATCCTAGGGGTATCCTGACTAGATTTATGCCATTCCCATTTCTACATCTAGTTTGGGGGAAACCCAACTAGACCTATTTTATATCTTCACATCTAGCTTAGGGGTAGCCTAACTAGACCTCACCTTCAAACAGTGCATCCCTTGAGTGTTCCCCTCTCCTTTTGAAGGGTTCTCGAGGGACCCCTTTGAAAGACTTACGAATCATCGACGGTCTACACAATTGTCTACTTACTTGCCTATTTGGCCACTTCTTAACTCTACGAAGTTTGCTTCCTTTGGATTTCCTTCATGCTAGAGTTTTTGGGGGATACCTTCCTTGTAGGTTTGTGGGCCTGTAAGGCACTTACTTCACGGGGATTCCTTCATGCGAGAGATTTTGGGGGTTGCCTTCTTTCAGGTTTGCAGGCTTGTAAGATTCTTTGTTTTTCCCAACTTCATAGTTCTGAGCAGCTATGGAGTCCTTTACTTTCCATGCACCTTCAGGTTTTCCAAGTCATAGTCTACTTCCTTGATGGTTCAGGTATACATTTCTAACCCTACTCTTTCTTCATCTACTTTACTGATCACTCATCGCTAAAGTGGGGGAAAAATGTATAAGAGTGAATTTTCATCCCATGTGAAAATCCCCTTTTTTCCTTTATCTACCTTACAAAACCAAGTTTGGAGGCTTAATTCCACCTAAGCCCACTGCTTGCATCTCACTTGGCACCTATTTTAAGCTTCGGTGGAGGCCTTTCTATTAGCGATGTGTGTGTATCATGCAAACATCTGCATGACGTGCTTATGTTCCTAGCAGATTCCTACGACTGAACCTATAGAGGCATTACTCTTCTCATTGGAGGTGAAGTTGTAATGCCCCCTTTGGCCAGCTGACCTGAATATAGCCATTTTTCTCCATTCCTCCTTCAAATTCATCCCTTCAACATGCATTCTAACTTCTTGACTAGATTCACAAGCTTCTTCACTTCACTCTCAAGCTCACTTTCACTCACTCCAAGCATTTCAAGCATTCCATTGTAGCCAAAGCAACACTCCATCACTTTGGTAGAGCAAGTTTGGGACCATGCCATTGCAACAAAGGCTCGAGTACTCTCATATTCTCCCCCAAGTGGCCTTGAGTGCTCTTGGTGGAGGTGGTAAGCTTCCCTCTCCTCTCCTCTATCACTTGGTTAAGTAGCATAACATTGTTTTGTAGTGATTCTTTTCTCTTTACTATATTATTTCCTTTATCTTGTTTCCTTAGCTGTTCATGGAGGTGGAAACACCTAAATGGGGGTTTGACTAAGGTAGGCCCTTATACAGCCACCCAACATTCTCCTCTCTTTCTGTGTGTAGGAGTACGTGCTTCTTGAAGGATCAGCTGGTAAACGAATTCCTTGGTGAGATTCTCCTTATTCTCTTCACTCTTGCATATTTTCTTTATAATATTAGAGAGTATTTCATTTACTTAATCACATCATTCTGGCCCTTTAGTTAATTAGTTGGGTCATTAGCTAGTTTTAATGGTTTGACCTCATCTTCATTGTTGTCTAGCCATACAAACGCCAGTGCACTTTTGAGATGCCAACACATCGCGTCGACGTCTAGAGATAATGCTTTTTTCCTTAGACAAAGAGCTTCCTGAGGCGTAGTGTTAGACCTAAAAACCAGCTTGCTTAGCCCTTTCCTGTGTTTTGGTTCATCAGAGTAATTGAGAGGCCTCTAGGTCCTCATTATTCTCACCTCACATTTCCAAACATTACACTTAGCTAAGGTAAGTTAGGGAAGCCTCTCGCATCGACCTAGGGTCTTGCAAGCAATGTTCCCCCTATCTTACAATGCATAAAAGGAAGAAAATAAGGGAAATATTTTATAGAATGTATGGTGATTGATACCTATTTTATTATTTTGAGGTTGGATGATGGATTTTCCTATGGTCTTATGAATCTTACTTATTCCAAAAATAATAATTTTAAGGCTAAAGGATCCTTGTACTATGGTTGAGCAAAAAGCAATGTAAAAATTTAGCTTCAATTGGGTTGGTAGGTTGAAAGAATTTGTAGTGTCTTATTTTGTAGTTTCATCATGCTTCGATGGTAGTCTTTTGCTATTGTGTTGTGCTTAATGTTTAATATTTCTTTTTTGAAGGGTTTGGGCACTTTCAAAATCATTTCTTACCTTAATTTGAACCAAGCAAAAAAAATCAGCAAAATTCAATAGATATATTTAAATCATAAAAGTTAGGTAGCATAATTGATGAGGTTTTTATTGAAATGAAGAATAAATCAAGAAAGTAGAATTTATAAATAAGTAATATAAAATATAAAATATAAAAAAATAAGAAAACATTATATGAATTAACAAAATATACAGAGCCCCACCTAGCTTATATATATTTTGAATTAGTTCATAAATTTAAATAAATAGATAAATAAATAATAACCAACCTCCATATCATCATAATTTCTCATTAAGGTCTTAAATTTTAAGTTAAATTTTCACTAAGTTGTAAACATCGTAATATTTTTAATTCATTTCAACTCTTATCATAAATATTATTATTACTTTTACATAATTCTTGTTCTTATTATAATCAATATTTTAGAAGTGAAATCAATAAAGTTGTTTTTGTGTGTGCACCTACAATTTTCAAATTTTTGTGTTGTTTGTGATTCTGATGAACTGGGATGGCGGGGGGGCCAATGGGGCTCCCCCACCTATGCATTATGCTCCTTCTAGCAGATTTTCCTCCTCTTCCTCACCTTCAAGGGTGTTTAAAAGTACACCTGATAAATCTCCCATTTCAAATTCCCCGAATAAAGACACTTTTCTAGTTAGGGAGGACCTAGTTTCCTATGTGGAGAAGTTGGTTGGAGAAAAGGTTTTGGAAAATGCTTCATTGGATTCTTGGGTTGCTTTCTATATTGTAGATGGTGATGAAGTGGACATCCCCAATGTGCTCTTGGACGAGGCCATCAAGGGATTGAAGTTGTCCCTAGTAGGGAAATTCTTTGTGTCCCACCCGCATATCGATCAATTACAAAAGTGGGCCTCTAACACTAGGAATCCCAAGGGTAGTGTCTCTATTTCTACCATGCATATAGGTTTATTTTTGTTTAGCTTTGTTGTCCCTAAAGATATGATCAAAGTTCTTACGAGAGGACCATAGGCCTTTGATAAAGGATTTAAGAATATTTTTTCTCTAAGTAAGTGGAAGCCAGGGTTTGATGTCTTGACAAACCTTGGTAAGGTAGCTCCAACCTGGGTTAAGCTCCTAGGTTTTCCTTTTGGAATTTTGGAACCAAAACGTTTTTAAAGGAATTGTTGATTCCTTTGGTACCCTTTTGGCTATGGACAAAGTATCCCAACTTAAGTCGTGGTTGGTCTATGCTAGAATTTGTGTGAATGTCATTGTCAACATAGTCCTCCCAACCATGTTGACCCTTAAATCAAAGTTTGGTAGATGGGTGCAACCTCTGGAATATGAAAATGCCAAGGTTTATTGTTAGGGATGCAATAAGTTCGGCCACTTACAAGATACCTATTAAAATATTCCTATGGAACTGAATAATAACCAACAAGAGTTATTGCTTAACTCTCATACTAAAAATGCTACTCCTAAGGCTATATTGAAGGAACCTACCACTCCTTGCTCCTCTTCTAGTTTTTTGTTTCCTGGTAAGGAGGAAGTGTCTTCCCAAGACAACTCCATTGAGGATAAGGTGTTGTCCTTGAAGGGGATTTCCCTTCTTGATAGATTAGAAATGACTGTCCTAAATTTTGTGGTTGAAACGAATCCTTTACCCCCTTCTATGGTGACTTAATTTAATCCTCATTGTGTTACTGAAATGCTTGACAACAAACTTGTGTTAAATAGAATGCAAAATTTGTCACAACAAGTGGAGGGAGTATATTTAGTACTCCAAAAATAAAATATGGAAAACCTAGAAGAATGAGAGATAGATACTCATAAGGTTTGAGAATTGGTGTCCTCCCTTGACCATTATTTGGTTGTTCTTGGTTTGGAGATGGCTCAAATGCCAAATGCTAAACAAGAAAATGATAAAAGTAATGAAGATGAAAAGATTCTGAGGAACCAACTTGTAAATACAAAATAAAGAAAGAAGAAGAAGTTGGAAGTGGGAGGATGTAATAAAGTGGAAAACCATCGTTAAAAGAAACAAGGAATAAGGATATTTCAAGGGTTGTTGCTTTAGGAAAATAGAGAAATCTTGACTCCCTTATAGGAAACAAATCTAGAAAAAAGTAGGGGAGGTTTGTCCCCTTATTTTAGTAGTATCAAGGTGATACTACTACTCTCTATTTCCAATGCATCTGGTCTCATGAAATATTAGGGGACTTAATGGACCCTATAAACAAAATTTGTTAAAAGCCTTCCTAGTGGATGTGAAACTAGATGTTCTACTAATCCAAGAAATGAAAAAATGAAAAAAGATAATTTAGAAAAAGTGATAAAATCGCTCTAGCCTAATGCCAACTTTGAGGTAAGTGATGCTGAAGGAGCTTCGAGGGGAAATAGCGACTTGTTGGAATCTGACTAGATTATATGGTGAGTTGGGGTTTAGTTGCAGAAACTATTTGATAGTTTCAATGGAAGATGTATGTACTTCTACTAAATGGAATCTAGTTAATATTGATGGCCCTAATTCTTGCTTGGATAGAATAAATATTTTGAATATGCTAGAAGGAATTATAAACAATAGAAAGGAGGAGTTCTGGTTTTGGGAGGGGATTCTAACTCTCCCCTGTTTCCTTCAGAAAAGTGTGGAGGACTTATGGAATTCTTAGATAGTATGTTGGATTTGGCAACCTTCATCAACTCTTTGGGTCTATTGGACATCCCTTTGAATGGGTCATTTTTTACATGGTCTAATAGATAGTAGAGTAATCATTTAATCCAAGTGAAACTTGACCATTTCCTTATCTCTTTGAATTGGAACATTTTACAAGACCTCTCCCTCACTACTCTTCTAAGAACTGGCTCATATTATAGTGCACTCCTTGAGTGGGATGATCAAGTGGTGAAGGGAATTTTTCCATTTAGGTATGAAATAATGTGGTCTCACCATTCAGGCTTCAAAATTCTTGTTGAAGGTTGGTGGAATGCTCCTTGTAGTGGTACTCCCATGTTCTATTTAGCTTAGAAACTTAATAAAGTTAAAGATAGTGTTAATGGATGGAAAAAATACTCTTTTGGGAACATATTCACAACAAAGAAAGAGCTAAGTTTAAAAATAAAAGAGATTTATAATCTGATGGAGCTGGGTAACATTGATGAAAATATTTGTAATCAAGAAAGAGATTTAAGGTCTCAATGGTTTTTTTTTTTTAAAGAAGAGGTTTTTGGAAACAAAAATAAAGGATACAATGGTTGACTGAAGGTGATAGAAATATGATTTTTTTTCATCAATCTACCCTAAAACATAGGTGTGCAAAAACAAGATTAGATCTGTAAAATCTAAAAATGGGATAAGTCTATATGGGGAGGATGAAATTGCTAATGAGGTGGTGTCTTTCTTTTCAAACATCCAACAACTGACTGAGATTGATAAGGAGGAGTTGGAAGATGTTATGTAGGTGATTCCACAAGTCATTCCAGAGCAAGGTTTGAAAGAGATGTCTAAAGTTGTTTCTCTCCAAGAAGTAAAAGAGGTGATTTTATCCTTTGGTGCTTATAAATCCCAAAGGCCTGATGGATTTCCTCCCAGTTTCTTCTAGGAATTCTAGGATATTGTTTCAACTGACCTTTTTAATGCTTCTAGAGATTTCTTTAGATTTGGTAGACTTGTAAATTAGCTAAATGCTACTTTTATAACACTCATCCCTAAATCTAAAGAAGTTTCATCCATGAATGATTTTAGAACAATTAATTTGTGCAACACTACTTATAAGATATTCTCTAAGATAATGGTCAATAGATTGAAGTTGACTCTAAATAAAATGATAGCTATTAATTAGAAGGTTTTTTTTCAAGGAAGAAATATCTTGGATGCTGCAATTTACACTCATAAGGTGCTACATTCTATGGACCTAAGCAAGAAGCAAGGTATGGTTCTAAAAATTGATATCTCCAAGGCTTATGATTGTGTCTCATGGCCTTTCATATTTTCTATGTTAAAAAAATTTGGCTTCAAGGGAAAATTTCTTAACTTAATCATATCTTATGTTACTACTCCTAAGTACTTAGTTTCGGTTAATGCGGTGCCTAAAGTCTTCTTCTTTTGTGGTAGAGGTTTGGCACAGGGTAATCCTTTGTCTCCTTACCATTTTGTTATTATTGCAGAATCATTGAGGTGAAATATTTAGAAACAAATTATAATCAATAAGTTGAAAAGGTTCAAAGTTGCTTCCTTAATCCCTTTGACCTCTCACCAACAATTTATGGATGACACTATCCTTTTAGGGGAGGATTTAGTTCTAGAAGCTAGATAGTGGAAATATATCTTGGATAAATATGCTAGAGTTTTGGGCCAATATATCAATTATAAAAAAAGCAAGATATATTTCCTCAATACTACCTAGAAAATAAACGAGAGAGTTATAAAAATTGTTAGTTGCCATGAAGCTGATCTGCCAACCACCTACCTTGGTCTTACTCTAAATTCAATAAAACCTCATAGTAATTATTTGAATCATATTATTTAAAATATCCAAGAGAAACTAGTTGGGTGGAAAGGAAAGTTGTTAAGATAAGCTAGGAAATTACAACTTTTGAAAGCTTCTTTACAAAAAATCCATTTTTATTATCTTTCCCTCTTTAACATCCCTTCCTTTATAGCTAAGAAAATTAAAATGATTCAAAGGAGATTCTTATGGTTGGGTGTGGAGGAAAGAAAAAGGTTGGGTCTTGTTGGTTGGGATAAAGTTTATACCCTAAAAGGAGATGGTGGTTTAGGCATTCGAAGAATAAAACTATTCAATAAATCTCTAGTGGCAAAAATGAGCTAGTATTTTCTAGAAGAAACTAAAGACTTGGTCCAAATTCTTAGAGCCAAATATCTGGGAAACAAAGATCAAAGCTATTTTTTGAGGAAAGAGAATCTCCCCTATGGTTCAGTATTTTGGAATAACTTGATCAAGGTTAGATGTACTCTAAGACAAGGTGTGAAATGGAGAATATGGAATCGACAAAGAATATACCTCTAGGATGATGCTTGAGAAAGTTGCTCTCCTTTTTCATCAAACAATAATCTTCAACAAATTAAAATTAGAATGAATTTTTTTTTTGGCAAAAAGGTCAGTAATTATATTAATTAAGATGGTTTGAGGCCAAAATGGATTAATTTTAAAAATTATATCAATAATGTTGTTCTTAGGGGGGGGAGACAGTACAATTGGGATATTGGTTTGCACATTCTTTTGCAACAAATTGGTGAATCTGATATTTTCTTGAAGGAAAAGGATGATGAGTGGATATGGACTAAAAGTCCTTCTGGCAGAGTCTTTGTCAAATCTGTGTATGAATTTTTGGAAAACTAGTTGATCCAAAAGGGTGACTTTAATTGGAATATGGCTTGGAGTAAGAATTTAATACCAAAGATTAATTTCTTTTGGTGGACAATAGCTCATGGCTAGATTCTCACAATTAATAATCTTAAGAAAAAAGGCTTCTACTTAGTCAACATATGTTATCTTTTTAATGATTCTAAAGAATCCATCATGCATTTGTTGTTTCATTGTCCTTATTCGTAGGAGGTTTGACCTTTTTTCATGAGGAATCTGATAATTGAGTGGGTTTTTCCTCCTTTAGTTAATTCTTTTATCAATGGATGAAACCTTTTTTCATATTACCATAATTTAAATTATGGATCTCCAAATGTAGGTGCCCTTATTCCTTACTTGGGGGTTGTGGAAAGAACAAAAAAATAGAGCTTTTAGGGATGAAACTAAGTGTTAAAAGGTGTACGACAACTAAGAGGGGGAGGGTGAATCAATTGTCACAAAATTCAAACAAAAAAATTCAAACACAGATCAACTTCAAAACCACACTAATCTGTTATTAAATATGAACATGTAATGCATATAATAGAAAGCAAAATCAACACAATGAACACCATATTTTACGTGGAAAACTTAATAAGGGAAAAACTACGGTGAAGATTAACTCACAATATAAAGTGATAGAAAATTTGAATACATGAAACTCACTACCAAGGGCTCACTGCCCAAATACAAAGGATCACTGCCTACAAAAAGCACTCATTTTCCAATGGGGAGGCTCACTGCCTACAGATACAAAAGATAATAGAAAGATACACCACAACAATTTACACACATCTGCAGCCTTGATTAGAAGATTGCAGAAACCTTCAGCTAACTGCTTTCAAAAATCTAACACAATAAAGTACTACTACCTCAACTCACTTTTGTACAGCTCTACTCTTCTCTTGTGGCTTACTTTGTTACTTTTTATGTCTTAATCCTTCGCAACTCAACTTGCATTTATACACTCTTATATGTTAGAAAATTTCTCCAAGGTCAGCCACATATGCTTCATTTCATAAATTAAAATTAGGTCGGCGACTCAACATTCCCATGGTGGAAAGGAATGAGAGTGGACCAATTAACCACTTAACCAAGACTAAAAGCAACATCTTTTATCAACCACACACTTCCTTAGTTAAATTTTAATTCTTCATATGAAGTGTAAACACCAAGTTGGCCAAACCTAATGAAAACAAAAATGAACATTGAAGTACACACTTCCCAGCAAGAAGATAACATGTGAATAATGTAACATGATTTTTCATGCACGAGAACACATATTAGATACATTTAGATACATTTGAAGCAAGTGCAATAACCTTCGAACACAGAATACCTTCCATCAGTCCAATCAGACTGTGCAAACACATACAACTCTAAAACTTAACTTCTGGAGCACCAAACCATGAACATCTCTGCCAAAACCTAGAGAACACCATTACCAAACACATTCTAGATCTGTAAGACCTGAAACAAAACAACAAAGGATTGCAAAGAAGAAACCTTTCTCCCAGTCAACAAACAAGCAACTCTGTCAATCCAGTTCACACACTGGTGAACACAACTTTCACTCTCCATCGAACTAGAAGCTACAAATTAGGAAATGACACCAATAGATCTTTAACAAAAACCTTTCAGATCCAAAAAAACATAAGATCAACACAAAATAAATGCAAAGCACATACCAAAGCACATTCTAAACACATACATACTTCTGACTTCACTCTGTATTAATTTTCTCAAAAGCACTTGGTAGCTCATCATTTTAGCACACCTGCAACATCATAAGGATATCTCCATATACTCACAATATCTCAACAACATCTCAACTATACATGCAAAATCTACAACATTCTGAACTGTGTTGACATCAATGAAAACATTAATGAAAACATTACCAAACTTTCTCATACTTGCAACAATCTCCCCCTTTGTCATTGATGGAAACACATTATGTGAAAAATCATCAAATACAACACTCTCCTCTTCATCTTCTTCTATTTTTCACATGACTCTCTCTCCCCCTTTGACATCAATGGAAATGATCAAAATCTCTGATCACTCCCCCTTAGGAGTGCACCCATACAACTCATAATGCAACAATGAAAACTTTTCTACTCCCCTTGCGGAGTAGACTCATTCATTAGTCTAGATAAATGAAGAATTTGTGGATCCACTAGACTGATGCACCTCCATGTGCACCTAGTTCAGAGGACCAATGACCCCCAACCTCTCCCTGAGCTACTAAAAAGTATCCTTGAAAGAGCCTTAATGAATATATCTATAATCTATTCCTTTGTAGACACATACTCCAACCTGACTTTAGTGTCCAATACCTCCTCTCTCAAGAAATGATATCTAATAGATATATGTTTTGTTCTTGCATGGATTACTGGATTATTTGAAATGTTTATAGCACTTGTATTCCTATGTGTCCAATACCTCCTCTCTCAAGAAATGATATCTAATAGATATATGTTTTGTTCTTGCATGGATTACTGGATTATTTGAAATGTTTATAGCACTTGTATTCTTACAGAAGATAGGAATAGGCTCATCACATGTCACTCCAATATCCTTTAGTGTTTGCTTCATCCACAAAACCTATGTGTAGCAAGATGTTGCAACAATATACTCTTCTTTTGTAGTGGATAAAGAAATTGAGTCATGTTTCTTACTTATCCATGCAACCAATCTTCCACCAAGAAAGAAAGAACCTCCAATGGTACTCTTTCAGTCATCTACAGAACTATCCCAATCTGTATCTGTGTAAGCACTTAAAGTGAAATCAGTATCCTTGGGATACCATAAGCCATAATCTAGTGTGCCTTCAAGATATCTAAATATCCTCTTTACAACTATAACATGTGCTTCTTTAGGATCTACTTGAAATCTAGCAACTAAACATACTGCATGCATGATATCCTGTCTGGTAGTAGTAAGATACAATAGTCGACCAATCATAAGCTTGTATTTTCTCTAATCAGCTTTAACAGATTCATCATTTTTACTTAGATTACATTTGGTCACCATAGGAGTACTAACCGGTTTCGAGTCATCCATTCCAAACTTCTTTAACAACTTTTTCACATATTTTGATTGTGAAATGAATATCCCCTTATTAGTTTGATTGACTTGAAGACTAAGAAAGAAATTTGAATCACCAATCATAGACATTTCAAATTATTTTTGCATTTCCTTTCCAAATCTCTTACACATACCTTCATTTAATCCAAAAATGATATCATCAACATATATTACCACTATCAACATTTTGTTATTTTCCACTTTGAAGTAAAGATTGTTGTCAGCAAAGCCTTTGTTGAATCCTTGTTGTGTTAGGTATCTATCCAATCTTGCGTACCATGCTCTAGGAGCTTGGTTTAGTCCATACAACACCTTCTTCAATTTACAAACCATATCTGGTTTGTCTAAAAAATGAAATCCTTAAGGTTGTTCCATGTACACTTCTTCTAATTCACCATTTAGGAATGCAAACTTGACATTTGTATGATATACTTTGAAGTCCTTGTGGATAGAACATGCCAAAAACATCCTAGTAGCTTCCATTCTTTCCACCAAGGAAAATTTCTCTTCTAAGTCTATGCTTTCAATTTGTGAGTATCCCTTGCATACAAGTATTGGGTATGTGCAGGATCATTATGGGCCAAAAAGTGGCGATATGATGGGTATGTGTAGGGTATGTGGCTAATGACTTCTATTTTACCCAAAATTGATGAAACAAAAAGGGTTTTTATAGGAGATTTTTGGCTTTCCACCAATATAAATTATTCTTTACTTTGAATTTAATAAATAATTATTATTTATTTTCTATTT
>VDFB02137876.1:0-10707 GCA_007258455.2 Sequoia sempervirens
TTGTCAAATTGGAAAAGTGAAAGTTCAATACCAGTGCCAAGGAAGAGTTTGGAGTAGTGAAAACAAGTTCAATGCCAGCGCCGAGGAAGGTTTTGGAGTTAAAACAAGGTCAATACCAGGGCCAACAAAGAGTTTGGAGGAGTGACAAAAAGGTCAATATCAGCACCGAGGAGGAGTTTGGAGGAGTGAAAACAAGGTCAATACTAGCACCGAGGACGATGTTGAGGGAACTCAGGGAAAATCAATGACCAAGAGGCAATGAGTACTATAAGTTTGGCACCCCCATTCTTTTTAACCTACAATTTTCATGCCTAGTTTCCAAAGATCTTCTCATACATTGGCACCCCATTCTCACAAAATGGTATAAGATAAGACAGAAAAAATAAGATAGCTTAGTCTTTCACATTTTTATCGACCAACCTCAAATCTATGAAAAACTCCCATAATCTACCCACATCTTGGTTGAGGTCTAGGATTTCATCACACATAGCCTTCATCGCATGAGTCTGAAGCCATTGTAGACTTAGCCCAAGTATATGCTAGGCTAAGGTAGATCTAATGAATGGAAATAAAGGCATACAATTCTTCTTTAATACCTCCACCACAAAAAAATGCAAGGTGTTGGTTGTTTTTTCAGTAAGCAGGTTGATCTTCTAATCTACTTATGGGATTTCCAATTCCAATAAAGGGAAGCTCGAAGGACCTGGACCAACTGACAAGGATTTTAAAGACCTCCTACACTTTGGGCTCTACAAAACCCAGAAGGGTGATCCCTTAATGCATTTACAACCTCTGCACCATCATCATAAACAACATTAACAATAATAGATAATCTCATTTAATAGCTCAACATAATAGGATAATATCGAATAGAATTGGTTGTTTATCAATAATATCAACTATTTGGAGCATGAGATAACTACAACAACATTTCACAGTATCAGATAGTCATTAATTTGCAATTTTTAGCAAGCTCTAGGTAAAGGTAAATAAATACTGAACCATACGAATAAGTAAAACTTAGATCAGTGCCATACATCCATTGGAGGAGTCAAATTTATA
Organism: Sequoia sempervirens; assembly: GCA_007258455.2. Taxonomy (NCBI): domain Eukaryota; kingdom Viridiplantae; phylum Streptophyta; class Pinopsida; order Cupressales; family Cupressaceae; genus Sequoia; species Sequoia sempervirens. The sequence goes on from VDFB02137876.1 coordinate 1,063, forward strand.
AGCATCTAAGGGTTTATGACAGATTTAACACATAACATATAAGATCCTTGATAACATTGCTTTACAATCTCATCAATATGTATTCTAACCCAATACTACCCCATCCAAATCATACATACATAACATATCCACCTACAAATCCAATTTCAAACATTTTTAATGAATTCCTTGGAATTAATCCTAAAAGAATCATACCACCACAATACTGTCAAAATTGAGGATATGCTTGTACAATGGAGACATGAGTTTAATTAATCCTTATCAATTCAAATGCAATTCACTATCATAAAACATCAAATCCCCATGAATTCAAAACCTACTATGAGAATGAGATCCAAACCTATATTGCATTTTTCCTAAAACCATCAAATTTGTGCTGCCTTCATCTAGACTTCGATCAAAAATATCTAACTTGCTATACAGCAGAAATACTTCTTATAGAAAGAAGAACAAACAAGCATGCAGACCAGAAAGTGCGATGTCACCAATAGTGGACAGCCTTGTGATATTCCAAAAAGTAACGGCCCAAAAGATCCCACCCAAGGCATCAGATTAACACTAGGATTTTACATGAAGACAAAGGTAAAACCCCAACCTTAGGCTTTTCCCAAACACCATAGATGACCAGAGACATAAGGAAAGATAAAAATGGAACACAAAGAGCAAAATTTTGAAGTTCCATCACAAGGAAAGGTCTCCTCCCTTCTTGGTAGTGATAACCTCCTCCACACACAACCCTTAAAAATTATGAATAGAGGAATATAATCATTGAAGAAATCAAAGTTGATTCTCTCCTACCTGATGCGATTATTCATTTTATCCTTACAAACATTTATAGTGATTACTAGAAGCACATAGACCTATTCTTCATAATAGAAGAATTTGATCATACTTTTCCAATGATGGCATTATGAGAAAACCTTAGGTTAAATGAATAATTCCTAACTAATTTCTTTAAATCATGTCCAACTGTATAAGATAAGACCACTGCTATGTGTACCTAGATACCATGGAGAAAGCCTCTTTGGGATCTTTCATCAATCATCCTACCTTAAAACATACCAAAAGTCTCCTAGCAATTAGACATGGGAAGATTTAAGATGACTTAAAAAAAAATTATTGCCAAAACATAAACTTATGATGACATAACCAGGCCTAGTACACACTCCCTCCCCATTAACCACTTAGACATATGGAAATTAAATGTAAATTTTCTGCTATTTTTAGTCATGTAGGTGTCCAATAAACCACTTGGTGGTGTTTCCCTTGAAGTTTATTTACTTGAATGAAGAGAAAAATTCCTTTGATTACAATTAGAGAATACATTTGGGGCCTTGGTTGTGTAACTGGTGGACCATAGTCACATTTAACACTTGATACAAAGTTTGGGAGTTAAAACATCAAGTAGCTTTGATTTGTGATGGAAACATTTGGACAGTAGTAACAATAACTTGCAATCTATCAAGACTTGATTACCTTATAACCTGTGAAATTCTAGTGATGAAATGATAGATTAATCATAATGTCACCTTAGGATCACATCACCATGAAAGAACTTCATCCAACATCCTTATGAGTCACGGTACCATAAATAGGGTATTTTTCGGTCCTGATATTTCCTCGGCGGGGAAATTGAGGAAGGGGAAGAAGCGGGGCATGTAGGTATGTCTAAGAGGTCGCTAGAGGCAAGGTGAAAATTTTGTAAGCATAGAATTTTTTCTTCTTTGAAGGGGTCATGTTCTTTAGCAGTAGTGAAGTGATGTTGAGGTTCCCTTGGGGTACAAACATCTGAGAACAATATAAACACCGATTTTTGTAGTCAGCAAAGGAGGGATATGTCATAGCACCATCGTCATTGCATGGATGACACATAAGGGTTTGTTATGACAAAAGTTATTGAATTGATGGAGCAGGTCCACAGTATAGTTACAAAGGAATGAGACTGGCTTGGTTTGATACGAGGTATACATGAGTGTACTATTAGAAAATTATATCTGACTAAAGATAAGGATCATAATAAAGGGTGGCTATGTACATTGTGAGGCCAAGCATTAGGGAATATTGCAGGGTTTTATAAATGAGTACACAACACGGGTCAACAAATAATCAACCCAATTGCATATTTGAGGCGTGCGAGGGAAACCGTGCATTCGTATGTGCGATAAAATCAATAACTACAAGGGAAGAGTTGTTAATCGATTACAATTTGAATCACTTAGTTACAAACATAGTTACTATAGGGGTGGTACATAATATGTACCATTTTACCCAACCTCCAAGTAATGACTCCAATATACCATTTTATTCTTATGTTTTTTTTCGTAAGTCTATTGGTTTCATTTTGGTAATATTTTTTATATTTAATTTTTGTCATAGTGGGACATTGATCATACGGAGAAGGCTCTGGCCCAGAGCACAGATCACGATGTAACTTCAGGTGCTTCTACCCAATAGGTCTACCTCATTATAATTGTACAAATTAGATACGAGCAAAATGTTTTATTATTATCTTGTTTTCAAAAGTTTATTGGGTTAATTTCAATAATCTTTTTAATATTCTTGTTGCAGTCGACTGATCGAGGAAAGGTACCAATAGTAGATGAGAGCATCCATAGGGAAGTGCATTCAATATTATGTGATGATGGCATCGCTTATTCAACAAACCCTCTCGATATGATAAGGAAAACCCAAAAAAAATGCAATGAAGAAATCCTTAAGTTGTTATTGATAGTGCCTCAAACAGATGAGATAAGAGAGAGGGTTAAAATATTGACCAAGAGATCACAAAACTTGCAAGTAAGCTATCATGAGGTCTTTACTTATAACATAAGTTCATTCATGGTTTTATATTTTGTACTCTTTTATGTCGTGAGCTAAAATATGTGTTGTTTTTATAGGATTTTTTGTGTCCTCTTGATGCTCCTGGCCATGATCAGGGTACTGCAAGTGTTGCCCGAGGAGTAGGGGTTGGTACAAGTGTCCATCCTTATCTTCCTACGCATACATCACATCATCTAACCCCATCATCCATGCCTATGTTGTTTTCTGAAATGTCAGCAACACATACCATGCAGGCATCCATTAGTGCACCCTCTCGCAGCGAACACATGCCAGAACATGCATCAGGACATGTACTTGGGGATACAGAGGCCACTAGTACTGGTGATATTTTAGTAGCATTTCTTAGATATTCCCGTATTACTAGTACGGGAACATTTCAAGTCACATTTTTGGTGACCGAGAATTTCGTTCCCATAAAGATAGAGAAGGTCCCAGATACATTAAAATGTTTTATTTATTATTATATATAATCTAATTGAAATTTACTTATTGATCACTCTTTTTAGACTATTGATCCCATGATCATTTTGTAGGAAATGATGTTTTTTATAAACATCTAAGTGATATTACATTGGAGCTCTTTGGGACAACCATACGTACACAATGGAATGCCCAAAATCAAGATTTAAAAGATGAGCTCATTAACTGTTTAGTTGTGCTCTTCGGTGATAAAACATTCAACCGAACCAAGGTCCTTAAAAAAGTTGGTACCTATCTAAAGTATGTGAGGGACCAATATAGGTCACATTTAGAGAAGAAAAAAAAGTATGAGCATCCACCCATGATTCTAAAAAGGAGTGGAAGGACGCAGTGTCGGATTGAAAGAAGAAGGTTGAAAAGAAAAAAGGAGACACCACCAAACCAAGGAAGGTATGTGATACTATCAACAATGTAATTATATACTAATTACTCTTTCTTTTTACATAATCTAACGTATTTCAAACTTTTCATAGGCTTCCCAACACATCGAAGGAAAAAAAAAGCAAGACTAGAAAAACACAGGCATCACAAACTTGGCTCTAGTGGTTATATGAAATTAGCCGCACGAATTGTAAGTATCAATAAATGAAATATTGTATCCAAATAATAAATTGAAAAAAAATTTAGTTTTATCACAGCATAGAAGCAAAATTCATGATCTTATGCAAAAATTTAGGGCTCAAAATTCAACAGAGTTCCCACAGAAGATGACCTAAAGATTGCCTTCTAGCAAGGCTATGGAGTCGTGGCTGAACGCCGAAGAGTCTTGGTTGGAAAAACACAATCTTCCACTACATCCGACACGCAGGTAAATAAACTCAATAAAGTTTATTTAAAATTGAATACTTGTAAAATCTATTCAATATTAATTTCCACTATAAATTAATTACATGCCTATTTGTTTTAAACATTCAAGCAATGATAATACTACGCATGACATTGGAATGTAGCCTGGTGAGGGTGGAGCACAACCTACAGATGAAGGTCATGGTGTGCATTCTGGTAATTTAGAGCATGTAGAGCGTGATCAACATGTTGAGCATGATCAGGCTAGAGAAGATCAGGAACATGATGTGGTCCCATCAGGTAAAGAGGACCACTCTAAAGTTCTTTTAAACATATTTCATTACAATTGGTCTATTAATTAATGTAACCTTTCATGTTTCAACTTTAGAGCATGTAGAGTGTGATCAACATGTTGAGCATGATCATGATAGAGAAGATTAGGAACATGATGTGGCCCCATCGGGTAAAGAGGACCACTCTCATGTTCTTTAAACATATTTAATTTCAATCTGTACACTAATGTAACCTTCGTGGTTTCAACCGCAACCGATTTAGAGGGTGTTCAACATGTTGAGCATAAGTCTATAATAGAAGTTCAGGAACATGATGTGGACCCATCAAGTAAAGAGAATCACTCTAATGTTCTTTTAATTAATGAAATACTTGTAACAATAATAATAAAACATATCACTTTAACATTTCTTTGTTATTGCAGTAGACCCCCCTTGCAACGGTGTCCACGTCATGAGTAGACGACTAGGCGTACATTAAGATCATAAGAAGAGGTGGGAAGAACAACTAAAGGGGACAGATGATTTTAGAAACGACATTCACTCAAAAAATAGCTTTAAAAAAATAAAAACAAAATGTAAAGTATGATTGTAATCATATCATGACAAACTATATTTTTGATAATATGTAAAAATCGAAGCATCGGAATATTATGGCGTTAAATGAATGAATGCGAATATGTTAATTAATAAATGTTATATGTTAATTAATGAATGTTATATGTTATTAATGGATGAATGAATGAATTCTATATGTTATTAATGGATGAATGAATGAATGTTATATTTTATTAATGGATGAATGAATGATTAATGTTATATGATTGGGTATGGGAATTGAGAGTGATGTGAAGGGGAGGGGGGGAGGGCCAAATGAGCTTCCGCCATCACGTGGTTGGCCCTGTTAAGTAGAGAATATTAAACTATTCTGAAACAAAGCAGAGAAGCTCAATAAGGTAATGCATTTTTCAATATAATAAATGCATCTTTTAAAGCATCAAACCAATATGAAAAGATGAAAGAAAGTGCTAACTTTTCACTATGGTGGAAAAAAAAAGATTCTTTATACCCTCAATCCATGCTCGTGATCATAATTTGAAGTTGTTTCCATTCCACCTGAAGTTTAGTTTGTTTGTATGGCTTTGTATGAATACCACATTGTGCTGCAGTGGGGATTTGGCTCTCAAAGCTCATTTCTTTGTTTTAGCGGGTGACATAACTCTAAAATTTGACTTTGTGCATGCAATGTAGTTAGTGGAAAAAAATTGGCAGCTCCTGAAGGGCTTAGGAGGCCTGATTGAGATAGATACAGTTAGACATTTTGATCTTTTGTTAATGGGAGGCTTCCACTTAACCATGAAATTTTGTACCATCTGTAGGTATGCAAAAAAATTTCTACTTACATTCATTCTTGATCATAAATGTTCTAAATGATATTAATGCTTCAAACTTAAGATTCATTTCATCGTTATAATGATAAAAATGTTATACTTTTCCATACATTCAAGCATTCTCTTGCCCCCCCCCTCCTTTTAAGAATTTTCTTTTTCATAAAGATTCACATTTTTGTCTCATTTACACAAATTTATCTAAAGCGCTAGGCGTGAATAAAGATATGTAAAAGATGATGGATTATGTCTAAACAACAACTTCCATCTTATAGCTAATCAAATCCTTAACATATTTGAATAGTTTAGGATTCTAATAATGCTTCTTGTATATGCATGTAGAAATAAGGGTTTAGCGGAAGATTGGGAAATTTAAAACATCACTTTGGTATTTTTCCTTAGGCAGTGAAATGATATTTTGAGTTATACAAACCTACACACACATTGATATTTTTCAGCATTGCTTTGAGGAAATTTTTCTCTTATACCTACCCTCGGCTAGACATGGAGGTATATAATATTGGTTTATGGGTTTATTCTGTAAGTAGTTAATTTCACAGAGAAAGACTAAAATCTTCTTAATGTCCTATGTCAGGCGTGAAAGCATATGAATCACTTGCTGAAGGCACCATTTTGTATCTCATCAAAAACTCCGCCTGTTCTTTTTTATGTTTCTTGCATGTGTTTTTTTAGGCTCTATAGATAGCTCGAATTTTCCATTGCATTCTATCTATTTTGATGATTACAAGTGATTGTCATCATGTAATTTTTCGTAGATCCATTTCGTAACCTTTTATTTCTACTCAATCAATTTGCAAAACCGGTCACATATTAAGGACCATTTCACTAACTTGTAGTCATCCATTACTTCATATGTTGCAGGTTGTGTCTGTGTGCCAATAAATCCCGATGATTGCGAGAACTTTAATCCTACAAGTGTACCCAATCTTTCTCAAGTAAAAGTCTTACCTTATTTTATAGTACTTTAAATGTTTAATTGAAGGTGCTTCTTTAGATCTTAGATAGTTGAACCCCGGATTAAAATATGGTATTAGATGGGGAGTATAATGAAAAAACTGAGGTCCATTGAACACAAATTATGAACATAATTTACTGGACTATGAATAGTGTTACAATTATAATTATTTCTCCTTTACCTACCTCTGCATTAATGAAAAAGATAGCAGATATTGGAATTTCATTACATGTCTCATGTATGTGTTAGTATTTTAATTTTGTTTAAGTTGTTCAAGAGCTTGATTAGGTCAAGAATATGTTCTACAAGCTCTATTCTCTTGACACTGCTCAACATTTTCCCTACACATTTTCTCTTCAATCCAAACATTTCTTAACTCCTTCCCTTGTTAGCCCTTGGTTGTTCTCAAGTGTAATGCTTTTTCTATGCATCTTGCAGTCTATATGTATGATCAATCATCTCTTATGAAGCATGGATAACCTTTCATGTAATCTACCTCCCTCTAGGGGGATCCGGTGGCTAAGGCATATATGGTCGGTCCTGAAGGGCAGGCAGGAGTAAAGCTTGTAATTAGACAATCGCCACTGTGAGAATAATCATTTAATTTGTATGGAAGTAAGTCTTTCATATTATTTGACTTGATATTGTAAACTTGTCTTTGCAGGATTCTCTAGGGGGGAACAGTAGAACTGTCATCATAGGTAGATTTTTACAACACCATAAATCATTTGGCATTATCAATATATTGCTTATAGAATACTCTGTGCAAGTAAAATTGAATGTACAATGACAATTGGTCTCGAATTCAAATCTGAATATAAGTACATTATACACAAGAAAATGGTATTTATTCTATGATTTAAAGAACACCAAAATAACAAAATTAATAGGTTCCATTTATTTACTTGCTCTTAGACACTTGTTTAATCGACAAGACCCTCAGAATGTATTTCTAATAACCAGCAGTGCTCAAAACTCCTGAAGAGGTCAGATCGGTGTGACATTGGATATGTCTTGCCAACATAATTCATCAGCAAGACATGGACTATCAGAGTGATTTTTCTATCCTATGTCGATGATTGATCTCTCACCGATGGGTTGGCTTCGGTGGTCATCGCCAAGAGTCTCTGTGATGACATGGTGTAGGTCTATTTAAAACTCCTGAAGAGGTCAAATCGGTGTGACATTGGATATGTCTTGTCGACGGAAGTCATTGGCAAGACATGGACTATCAGAGTGAGTTTCTATCCTATGCCGATGATTGATCTCTCACCGATGGATTGGCTTTGGTGGTCATCGCCAAGAGTCTCCACGATGATATGGTGTAGGTCTATTTAAAACTCCTGAAGAGATCAGATCGGTGTGACATTGGATTTGTCTTACCGATGGAAGTCATAGGAAAGACATGGACTATCAGAGTGAGTTTTCTATCTTGTGCCAATGATTGATCTCTCACTGATGGGTTGGCTTCAGTGGTCATCGCCAAGAGTCTCAACAATGGTACATTTCAACAAATATTTTTTTTTTAAATTGCATTGTTTTGTCACAATTTTGACGAAGGCCACTGACGAATCACCGAAAAGGTTGGATGAAGTTGCTATAGCTATGACGAAGGCTTCATCGTAACTCCTTTCCCATTTTGTTGAAATGGTGATGAACTTCTGGTGTTGTTTCAACGCTTCAGAAGAGCCATTGCAATTGCATTTTGGTTGTAATTCATTGGTGGATACATGAAGTTTTCATTGATATTCTGACAGACATCTAAGTCATTTTATGATGCTGACAACTAACGAATCTGCGTCGTTATTTTGACATTTAATTCATCATCAGAATTTTGATGAAAAAATAGCGATGAAATTATTTTCATCAATTCGACGATTTTCTGACATTTTTTTGTCGAAAGACCGATGAAAGTTCATCAGAAAATGGAGTCAAATTCAGTAGTTGTAGACATCGAAAATATACTGATTGACATCGTGCATCTGATCCTGACTTACTAACATCATTTCCTCCTGAATCATCCCTCGGTCTAACTATTTAATCAAATTCCCCTATCTGATTAAATTCATCAATTTTCATCCCTTAATTGAATAAATCATTTTATCTGATTAAGTCAATTCTTTCTATTAATTAAATCAATCCATCTAATCTAATTATCCCTACTTAATTAAATAATCAATTTATTTGATTAAATCTCTAAAGTTTGTCCATTAAATTAAATAAATTAAAACCTTATTTGATTTAATCTAACACCATCCCTTTTAATTAAATAAATCAAAATCCTTATTTAATTAGCCTCCTATCATATTCCCCTCTTATTTGATTTAAATAAACCCATAAATCTAAATCAAATAAGTCACATCATCAAATCTCCTTCGTTAAATTAATTAACCCTTTGATTAATTTAATCTCATCTCATGTCCCCATCCCTCTAGATAATGCAAGTTGCATTACGAAAATAGATTTAATTCATTTTATTAAATCTCTATTTTCCTCATACAAGTACTCCTTTTGGAATATTCTCTCAATTTGAATTCAAAAATTCCAAGTCAACATGTACATCCAACAAGGCAATAACTTCATCTTACATGTCCTTTTCCTTGAGCCAAGTGACATTTATTGCATTTTCTCTTCCCTCTTGCATGTCATTTCAACAAATTTGAATTTCAAATATTTGCATTTATTGGCACAAACCCCAAATCTTGCACATCCATCATCCATTCATAGCTTAACAAGTGGCACAATATCATTAGATGAATGTTAGTCCCACATTGCTCAAATTTGGGCATTCATCCATCTTGAAATCCTATAAATAAAATGCTCATATCCTCATTTCATCATCCACAATCCAAGCAAAGTTACCATGCTAAAATATTTAGCCATT
>VDFB02137877.1:0-12428 GCA_007258455.2 Sequoia sempervirens
TGTATATTCTAAACTAGATATATTAACATAAACTATAAACTATAAACTACAAATGAGATATATTGCATATGTTAAATCATATGTTATAAAGTCTTGACATTTTTTAAAATGCTATGTAAACAAATTGGATATCCGATTCAAATCGGATATCTGATATCCGATATGTCTGACACAAAATTCATTACCTAGGGAATAGGCTCGGGTTTGCTTTGGTATTTGGTTAGGAGATGCCAATCCTAAAAAGTCAACACAAAAGTGTGTTTAACAGCTTACCTTGTTTTTCGAACTTCGCCCATGTGGCTGACTACTTTATTTTTAGCCAAAATTGATAAAATGAAAAGGGTTTGTAGAGGAGATTCTCAGCTTTTTGCCAATATAAATTATGCTTTATTTTGAGTTTAATAGATTATTATTATTTATTTTCTATTAGAATTATGACTAAAGTCCTGATTGACAGGCTGATTGTAAAACATCTATAACTTTTAAACAGTATCATATTTTTGAATCCAAAACATGCTTCACATTCTATGCTTTGCATACTATATGATTAAAAAAAATGAATTTCATGAAGTTTTTACCAAGTTAAGGTGGTCGGACATCGAGTTTTATATTTTAAAAGTTGTAATAAAAATTCATAATTAATTATTTACTTGGAAAAAATTACAAAAAATATGCATCACATCAGGACATGAGTCCTTGCATCTAAAATATCATAAAAAAATATTATCATTTTATTATGGTTAGGGTGGTCAGACAGACACCTACTTATTTTTTTCCTGAAATTTAAGTAATACTGCATTGAAATTTCAAATTTTCACCAAATAGATTTTGTTTTTTAAAAAATAAACCTAGTAGTTTAGAAACTACATTCAATTTCCCACAAAATATATTCTTACATGTTTTGGAAATAATATAGATAACTTATTCAAATTTTTACGTCAAGTTGCCTAACTCTAATTTTTCTAAATTTTCATTGCCACTTAAGGGCCTGTTTGGCCCATCATGATCCTGCACATACCCTTTAACAAATTTTTAGTAGACAAATACTAATAAGAAATCCAGGAGTACCCTAGTTCCAATCAATAACCATACTTATTTACTTTGTAGAGAAATCCTCTAGAAATTTTTACATAATATTGAGAATAACTAAAGGTGTGCTACTTGGGATAGTAGTTTGTTTGTTGATAGATAAATTATGTTAGATCATAGATAATCATGTTCAAATTGCTTGAATATTTACTGTCAAGGGAATAGGTGGTAGAATTGTGGCATTTATAGAACTAACTTAGCACTAAAGGAGAACTCATGAGAAAAAATAAACCAAAGTGAAGAAGAATGGTGTTGAACATTCAAAATACTAAGAGGGGGGTGAATCAGTATTCAATTAGACTTTTTGAACACAACAAATTCAATCACCAAAATATATTAACTATAATACAAAATGAAAGAATGAATCATCCACAAATTTTCATAACACATCAACTCCAAGATTTTTATGTGGAAAACCCAAAATGGGAAAAACCACGGTGAGGATTAGCTCACAATATATTATATCTAGATACAATATATTATAAGGGTTCACTACCAGGATGCACTTTCCTTAAAAGGCTCACAACTAGAGTTAAGTATATAATACAAAAGGGTATGGTTCACTACCAAATATGAATTGATAAAAAGTGCACCTATCTTGTGTTGTATTTCAGTTCCTTTGAAGCTTTAAATATGAAGTACTACCTTGCTTAGTAGTTACTCAACAATTCTGCTCTGATTTTGAACTTCTACCACAACACCCCTCACAACTGATATGTCATTTATGGTCACACATCCACTTATCTCTCATACCTCCACACACTTTTACAATTTCAAAATATCTCATTTATATACCCAAGTACATTGCACACATTAATTAGGTCGGCCTAATTAAATGTAAACAAAACAATCCAAAATGCTCTTGTCAACACCATACATCTTTTCACCCAAGCAAAATGTGTAATACTCAATTTCAAGTTGGTATGGATTATAAATAGATTCAACTAACATTCAAAAAGTATAATTAATCTTCTCAACACGTATCATGTATTAGGTCAGCTAGGGATATGACCTAATCACAAAAACTCCAATCATACAGACACTTCACAAAATAAATACCTTCTAGATTCGATATTACTTCAATTTCTCTTTACATCAACATCAAAGAGACTACCTTTAGAACCACAACATCAGAACAACCTTCTCAAGAAAATGTGGAATCTCCCATGCAGGTATACTAAATAGAGAGATGATTGTAGTATACAGAGTTGAACTCCGTCATTGATAACTTCCAACACACATCACAAAACTTCTCAAGATATTGAATATAGCTATATGAATCAGTCATAAAGATATGATTAAGAGAGAAGAGTTACATATCTTCTTACGATGAAGTACAAACCAAAAAATTGAAACACTAGACCACAACACCATCAGTAGAGAACATCTAACCAAAAATTTGATAGATCAACTTCTGGTATAGTTAGTATTCTACCAAGAATGCTTCCCACAATGTTGGCATCAATGACAACATTGGGCTAGCTGAATCAACCTATGTATGTACACCTCATGCTCATGTTTCCACCAAACAACATCAATGGAGACAGACTCCCAAACTTCCAACAATCTTCCCCTTTGTCATTGATGAAAAAAATGCATATCAAAAACATTTTTCATACCAAAACAAAACTAACTAGATACTCCCCCTTTCAAAATTGACCTTGACTTTCCAAAACTTCTAAAAAGGTTTTCCAAAAAATGTTTTTATTCCCACTATCTATCTCTCCCCCTTTGACATCAATGTGCAAGGGTCGTGCAAGGGTCTGGTATATTTCTCTTGAATATATGTATGTATGCATAAAAAATATTGATCAAAAGGATATGAACATATTAACTTGAAGATGAAGATTCCTTAAGATTTTTCAAGATATCCTACCATGTAGCTTTAACTTCTTCCCAAGAGCCTTTCTCATGTGCAAGAGTCTTGTAAATTAATTCAAGCTTTGTAAAAGACACTATACCTTCTTCCTTAGTCTTGGGCTTGAGATTTATTTCTGATAGACTATTAGCACTAGCCAGAGAACTGGATATAGGAGTGTGCCTTATTTTTACTAAATCTCTAAGTGCCACATACTACTTAATTACCTCTATTCTTTGACTCTATAAGCTAAAGAATTTTTCCTACAATTGCATGATGTAGGACCATCTCTAATTGTCCCTATCATTTTCCAAGCTATAAACATTTACTTGAGTGTTCTTGACCGAATTTCATTCTGACGTATTTCATTCTTTTCATTTAATGTCTAATTAGACCAATTCAGGAAGAAAAATATTAACTCCTAAGCTTCTTCTTCACAATCCTAAACATCCTTCAATTCCTTGAAGACTCTGTGGTGTGCAACTGCACATTTTTTCCTGATGCTTATAAGGAAGCTAAGGTAGTAGAACAACTTCCTACAATAATCTTGAGAGGAGAATAATGCAAAATTTTTATAGATCTTTAACAATTACATAAACTTAAATAAAAATACACACAAATATCATGCACACCACAACAAAAATTATTTACGTGGGGAAAGCCCTTTTAGGAGAAAAACCTCACACTCCAAAAGCTGCCCAATATTATTCAAAAATCAAAAGATTACAATATACTTGTAGAGCAAGCTTCTCATAGGAATATCAACACCAGAGATCAAGAGACAACATGACTACTATCGAACTCTCAGAATAGACCCATGTCTACATTCATCCAAACCACTTATAAAAAGATTTTTGAAACCTTCTAGAATTAGGGTTTTATAAGGCCATTTTTCATTTGAAGTGTTAACAGAAAAACCTTGACATGTCAGCAGGAAAAAACCTTGACATGTTAGTGGGAAAAAACCTTGACATGTCAATGGGAAAACCTTGATGTGTCTGCAAAATTTTTTGGGGTGATGCCCCAAACCCCATGATATGTTACATGTGTACAATATTTGCATGATCAATTGCCACATACCAACATATAATCTATCAACAATAAATTGTATATAATTGCAAGGTTGAGACACATTTTCCCAACAATTCCATCTAGAATTTCTTTTGTAGTTCTTGGTTTTGACTCATTTCATTTTTTCTCTTTCAACCCAAAGATGTATGCTTTCAATGAATCAACCATACTCTTGAGATTTTCCAAAGTGGATGCAGATGAATTAAAGCTAGCACTAGGAATCACTTCTTGTAAATATTTTAATGCTTCATCCACATCATGTATGTTTGCACTTTCATGCTCATGTTAGGTTACCTCAAATTGACTTCCTTCTTGTTATGTGATCTCTTGCTTAGTAGCAACACTTTTTCTTTTCTTCCCTATTCTTTTTGTACTACTGGAGGATTTAGTCATAGACTTTTCTTCTAAATATGTTTAGTTGGGGTCCTTTGAACTGTCTAGGAGCACTTTTACATAATGATCAACTTCCTTCATAGTTGCCTCATAATCTAACTTAGAAATCCACACAAGTCTAGGCTCAACTACTTCCATGTAAAAAAAATTAGTAGAGACAAGGAAATTGATGTCTCTAGAGTATTTTTCCACCACACTTTCTAGAATTATTATCCTCTTATTCATCCTCATCTGAAACATCCAAAGAACACTGCAAGAGAAGTTTCTTGAGCATCCAAACAACCTAGATTCATCACGAGATTCCTTATTTGGTGAGTTATCAGCTCTATATTTTTCCATTCAACCTTTCCAATAATTGTTATTTCCTTCATGAAGTAAAAAAGTAAGCAAACTGTTAAAGTTTCGTACTAGAATGTACTTTTCTTGTTCTTTTTTATTTCTTTCAAATTCTTCATGTTAGGTGTTGTTGAAGTAGTTCACAAAGATCATAGTCTATACCATTCTCAACCATGTCAAGTGCAATGTGTGTAACAACAATAGAGACTGTATAGACATTACTAGGTAAGTAAATTTTATGTCCAGTAAGCATTGCGGCATACCGGATAGCCAAATTTTTCAATTGTACTCAAGACAAGTTCTTTTCCTTCAAGAGTTGCACCAATCTTCTCTATTAATTCTTGATCATCGATAGTATTCCACCTTAGAACTGGTCTAGAGGACCAAAAACTAGTCACATCCCTTATAGCTTCTTTGGTTATCGAGTGTGCACCATCAATCCAAGTAGACTCACCATGAATCCTACTCAATGAAATTTATATGTACTTATTTTTGAGTTCAAATAGTGTAAATTTCCACCATACATCCAATTTCTTTTCCACTAGGGTTTTTTATGCATCATAGATTTCTTCCAATTCACTTTTCCACAAAATAGTTAATCAAATAGGTGACAATTCTTCTATTTTTTCGGAAACATATGCATAAATATCTTTAATAGGAAAAAATCTAAGGGGAATGCTAGAAAATACACCCACCAAATCTTCTAACAAATTTTTCAAAGAATGCCTCTTTAACTTAATTTGTGGTTTTTCTGAAACATTCACTATCTTCAAACCATCCATTGCATTAAAAATTAAAATTCTAAAAATAATTGTGTAAGAAAATACCTCTTGAATTTTCTCCAGCGAAGAATAGGGTTTTGATGTTTAGCTTTCATAACATGCCTCAAATCCATTTCCTCTTCTTCAATTTGCATTTCATTCACATTAAATGAATTTTTCTTCTCAAATATATTTTTAAAATGCACAATTTGACTTGTATCAATAAATGTGTTAACAATAAATGCTACAAAAAAATTTGTCAAAATTCAAGCCTTTGTAGCCATAATTAATCTACAGATGCTTCACAAAATTTCGTATCACAATATTTCCATCTACAACTTTATTCAATAGCTTTAGAAATTCCTTTTCCAAGACATACCTTCATGACATGACTTGACACTTGGTATTTCAGGGGATTTTTAGAATTTTTCTATTATTGCTCCTCCTAAGTTACATGGGCTTAGTTTCCAGAAGAATTATTTGTACTGGAGGCAAGTATAGATGCATTTGTAGTTCTCGATTCATCTATGTTCTTAGAATCATCTTTCTTTCTCCATACTTTTTCCATTTCCTTCTTAACCTCAGTAGGATCAATGTATTCATTCCTCTTTACCGGATTAGGCTTTCTTCTATTTTTCCTACAAACTTCTAAAATATGTCCAAGTTTGTTGCAAAAGTAGCATACAACATTTTTTTGACCAAACTGACTTCTATTCACTCTTGAACTGCACTAGTTAGCCTTATGTCCAAATATATTGCATGTATAACAATAGCCATTAAAATATTGAAACATTTCCTTTTATTTTATCTATTCATCATCTAACCTCTGCATTCAGTACTTCTATGTCCAAATTTCTTATATGCAAAACATTGTCCGGAGAAGAATCCAACATTTTGATTCATTTATTGCATGAAAAAAATTTACCATTGAAAGATGGGTACCTTTGTGCTTTTGGTTATATAATAAGGGGTCTTCCAACATTGCTTCTTTGATTTTTGAACTGTCTTCTATTGTCTTACATCTTCTTTTGATTGTCAACCTTGGTAGGTGTCAGATTTTCCTTTGAATTTTGTCCTTCTTCAAGTCCCAAACCACCTTTGTCTTTAGAGGGTTTTTGTATTGCAAGTAATTCATCAAGCATTGTATTACTTATTTTTAATTTTTCCTCAAGAGCTCTTGCTTTCTCCAAGTCGTACCTTAGGGTTACCACTTCTTGTTCAAGCTTTGTACATTCATCAATCTTGTTCTAGATTTTAGCTTTTTGACAATCTTCAATTCTTTTATTTTCTGCCATTTGTACCTTTAGTCCGATGATGTCCTCATTTTCTTTCTTCAACTTATCACTTACTTCTTTATGCCTTTGTTTGAATTTTTTGATTCGTTCTCTCAGTTTCTTGATGCATTCATTTGCCTCTCCTAGTCTTTCCTTCAAGATTTCATTCTTAGTTTTAACTCTGTCAAGATCCTCAAGAGCAGCTTTCAGTTCTTCTTTGTCAAACATGTAGTCATATTCTATGTATTGAATTGTAGAAATTTCTTGTTAGTCATGTGTTCAAACTCCAAGATCTTCCTCAAGCTGTTAGGCTTTTCTCTAAGGAACCTCACTTTGATACCAATTATTGAACACTTAGAATACTGAGAGGGGGGGTGAATCAGTATTCAAATAGACTTTTTGAACATAGAAAATGTAATCAACTGAATATATTAACTATAATAGAAAATGAAATCATGAATTATCCACAAATTCAACACATAAATACCAATATTTTTACATGGAAAACCCAAAATGGGAAAAAACTACAGTGAGGATTAGCTCACAATGTATTATATTCAAATATAGTATATTACAGGGGCTCATTGCCAAGACATGTTGTCCTTAAAAGGCTCACAAATAGAGTTAAGTACAATACAAAAGGGTATGGCTCATTACAAAAATTTGAACTGACACAAAGTGCACCTATCTTATGTTGTATTTCACTTTCTTTGATTCTCTAAATATGAAGTACTACCTTGTTTAGTAATCACTTAATAATTTTTCTCTGATTTTGAACTTCTACCACAACACCACTCGCATCTAATATGTCATTTATGTTCACGCATCCAATTATCTCTCATACCTTCACACACTTTTACAATTCTAAAATATCTCATATATATACCCAAGTACATCACACAAATCAATTAGTTTGGCCTAATTAGATGTAAACAAAACAATCCAAAATAGCTCTTCTTGGAACCATACATCTTTTCACCCACACAAAATGTGTAATACTCAATTTCAAGTTGGAATGGATCTAAAATAGATTCAAATGACATCCACAAAGTATAATTAATCTTCTCAACATGTATCATGCATTAGGTCGGCTAGGAATAGGACCTAATCACAAAAAATCCAATCATACACATGCTTTGCAAAATAAATACCTTCTAGATTTGATATTACTTCAGTTTCTCTTTGCATCAACATAAAAGAGACTACCTTTAGAACCACAACATTAAAACAACCTTCTCAATAAAATGTGAAATCTCCCATGCAATTATACTAAATAGAGAGATGATTGTAGTATATAGAATTGAACTTTGTCATTGATAACTTCCAGTACACATCACAAAACTTCTTGAGATCTTGAATATGGTTGTATGAATCATTCATAATGATATGATTAAGAGAGCAGAGTTGCATATCTTCTTATGGTGAAGTTAATACCAAAAAATTGATGCACTAGACCACAACACCATCAAAAGAGAACATCTAACCAAACTTCTAATACAACAACTTCCAAAATAGTTAGTAGTGTACCAAGAATGTTTCCCACAAAGTTGACATAAATGACAACATTGGGCCAGCTGAATCAACCTATGTATGTACACCTCATGCTCATGTTTCTAGGAATCATCAATGGAGAAAGACTCCCAAACTTCCAACAAATGGTTGGTCAGTAGGGAGGATGAGATAGAAAGCAGTTGCATCTCATTCTTCTTCTTGTAACTCTTCAAAACTATCACACACTACAATGTGTTTCAAGAACTACCATTACCCATCTATCTAAATTCATCGATTATCTAAAATAAATTTCAACAAAAAATTCATCCAAGTCAATTTTAACATCTCTAAAAAGGGTAGAGGATGCCTAGACAGAGTATGCACACATTAAAAACTATTAAAGAATTCCACTGTAAAAAAAAATAATAATACAAGTGTACCTACTTTTTTAAACTGTAAGTGTCTTGTTATAAATAAACAAAATTGAGTGCAAATGTATAGTGTAACTCCCCAAGAAGGAACCCTAGAGGACAACACAGACAAGGTAACAAATCAGGTACTCATCCTCTTCAAGGATGATGGCAAGGGTAGGGGACCAAGTGTTATCTCTGGTCAACTATTCCATTGGGTTTCAAGGCACACTCAAACATGTCAATTCAGTTGGAGTCGATCACTAGTACCTACAACCTGCAACACACAAAACGGTCGTGCATACATATCCATATAAAAAACCACACCGTGAAAAGAAATTGCAGCGTCACAGGGTACTCACAAGTGAGTGATGTGACATTGTCCCTTTCACCAAAATACATCAGTAAGAACATCACCCATTAACCAATGATAAGAATAGTCACAAGATAACTGCATAATAGTCCTTAAATTCATACTATACAACATCAACTGCTTAACATCATTAGCACATACCTTTAAATATCCCTATTATTTTACCTTCATCTCCAAGTTCCAAAGCCAAACTACCTACAAATCCATGGTGAGAATGGAGGGGCACTACATTCTCCCCCCTAAAACTTGACTTACTCCTGGAAGTCACAAACTAGGTTACAAACATAACATATTAGTACCAACATCAAAGTTGATTCATTACATTGAAATGCTACACTTTCATAAAACAAAACATGATTATGAACAAAGCACACATTTTTCATTAAATACCCATCATTTATAGGCAAGACATTCCACTTAATTCATTATACAACACTAAATATCATAACATATTCAACACAAGATCATGATTTTACACCTTTTTAGAAGCATGGAAACACAATTTAGCATTTCATAAGGTACTGTATTCATGATTTAACACACATTCTTTACATACACACACAAATTCACATCATCGGAAATCATATCACAAGGCTACACAAGGGTCTATAATGCATCCCAGATAGAAAGAATATCATTGCATTGCACACTACACTATGGGTCCTATCCTTTCCACCAATCATTTGCATTATTGGACAAACACCACCAAAGGAAAAATCTCAAGTTATTAGGCGAGGATGAAAAAAATGGAAAAAATAACCTCACAAGTACAAGCAACTAGGACAACATAATGGGCTCACATGAAACCAAAGTGCTCAGTGTTAGAAACTTGGGATTTGATGCCAGGTGTAACAACCCACCAAGGAACCCCAGAGAACAACTCATACAAGGTAACAAACTAGATACTCATCCTCTTCAAGGATGATGGCTAGGGTATGGGACCAAGTGCTATCTTCGGTCAACTATTCCACGAGTTTCAAGGAATGCTTGGACCTGTCAATTTAGGTGGAGTCAATTCCTAGTACCTGCAACCTGCAACACACAAAATAGTTGTGCATACATATCCATATAAATAGGAACACTGTGAAAGGAAATCATAATGTCGTAGGTTACTCAAAAGTGAGTAATGCAACAATGTCCCTTTCACCCTAACACATCAGTAAGAACATCACCCAATAACCAATGAGAAGAACAATCACAAGATAACCACATAATAGTCCTTAAATTAATACTATACAACATCAATTGCTTAACATCATTAGCACATACCTTTAAATTTCCCTATTATTTTACCTTCATCTCCAAGTTCCAAAGCCAAACTACTTGTAGATCCATAGTGAGAATGGAGGGGCACTACATACAGGGTTTGAATGAAAGCATAGACCTTAATTGAGACTTGGGGCTTGAAAAGGAAATTGGCACACCTCAAAACAAGAACAATCACAACAAAGAGAAGGGCAAAGAAAAGAATGAACAAAATGACATAAAATTGGCATGAAATCCTTTTTTTTTAGCCATATTCTCTTTGATGAAATTGCACTCAAGCGACCCTTTAGCATTGGGCTTCCCCTAGGATTTACATTGTGACCTCCTAGGGTTTTTTGGTTGCCAAAAAAATAATTTGTGGAGGTGTGTGGGTGGTGATTAGAGGAGTGGTATGAGGGATAAGTGATGGGGATCAACATAGGCATAAACTAGAATGATATTTTTTCCACATGACGAAGATCTGCAAGAAGTAGGGCAGAGGTATACTCATCACATCTAAATTTGATTTCACATACATTCTCATAATCTATCTAACCACCTACATTAGGGTTTTCCCAAACAAGATTCAAACCTATGGTCACATTGGACATGATCAGGATCTTTTTTCAAGTTTTGGGGGTGGGATTTGAATATGCTACGTAGCAGAAACCATGTTGAGTTTGAATCTTTATGTTTTTGGGTCGTCACATTGAAAATGTCTGATTTTACTCTTGATAAACATTCAGCCTAAAAGTGAGTGGCCAAAGGATTTGAACCCCTAATGGTTCACCTCTAATCTTAGATATGAGGCTAGATCATTCAACTTAATTTTAACCCCTATTTTTGAAGCGTAGAATGCCATTGAAATTGGTTGGTGTTGAAAATAGCCATAAATGGAATCACATAACTAGTGCCTACATTTAAAAAATATAAACACAATTATTTTAGAATGAAATAGAACATAACAAAAAGTGATTTGGTGAATAGAGATTAAAAAAAACTCATTAAAACCATGTAAAATGACTTACCTAAAGATTTTACAAAAACCATATCATGCTATCAACAATACCAATGAGAAAAAATGGGAAAGCGTTTGCATGAATTTTTTTATGAAACCCTACCAACACAAAATTTTCTTTAAAATGAGATGAACCAAAACCAGTCTCCCTATAGTTGTTGTAACAATCTATTTATAGTAAACAAAAAGTGGAAAATATTAGAGTTGTAAGGCTGGATAAGATTTCACACATGCAATGAAATTTTGGCTTGATTCATATTAAATGCAATCGAAGG
Source organism: Sequoia sempervirens (assembly GCA_007258455.2). Classification (NCBI taxonomy): domain Eukaryota; kingdom Viridiplantae; phylum Streptophyta; class Pinopsida; order Cupressales; family Cupressaceae; genus Sequoia; species Sequoia sempervirens. The sequence continues at coordinate 11,595 of VDFB02137877.1, forward strand.
TAGATAATTTTCAATATCACTTGTGACATTTATGTCTCCTAATTTCTACTAATTACAGGAGATTAATATTGAATCCCATATCTTTTTATAAGAAATCTTTGAAATCTATTAGAATAGGGACCAAATCATGAACCTATATACAACTGTCAAAATTTCTTTCTTTGAAATTCAATTTGTATCAGTGATAGGCTGTAATATGCCACCATAGTGCCAATAGAAATGGTAAAATAAAAATTTAATTACACTTTCTATATATTATCTAAAGATTCAAAGATGTGTTAAGTAGGTAAAATATATAGATCGATATATTTTGATGTGAATGTCTTTTTATATGATGCACATGATGAAATAGAATTTACATATCTAAAATTCTTTCATAAATTTCATCACACAGTAATTAGATGATGGATGTCTTTTATGAAAAATAATTTTAGTGGCTACTCATGTAAATTTAAATGAAAAACATTAGTATTAATACATCTTTCAAAGTATACAAGTGTATCTTTTCTCAAATTCTTAGTAAAGATATTTGCATGTTGCTCATTTCTTAGTGTATAAACTAGCTCAATTTCCTTATTGAAGACATTCTCACAAATGAAGTGATGATGCACTTTAATATACTTTATATGAGGATGGAACAATGGATTCTTTGACATCTTCAACATATTCTAATTATCACAATGCATATTGTGAGATTAGGTTGTGTGTGTCAAAGATTCTAAAAAAGTCATATGAGTCATATCACTTCACATGTTGCTAGAACAAATACCTTGTACTCTACTTATATGGATGCCAATGCAATAGTAGGTTGCTTCTTACAACTCCATGGAATAG
>VDFB02137878.1:0-14923 GCA_007258455.2 Sequoia sempervirens
AAGCAAAGCAACAAAACATGAGCATTTCATAGTCAAGCTCTTAAAAGAACCCTAAGAAAGAAGAACCAGCCCTCAACATAAGAAACAAAAACTTTTTGGGTAGATGTAAATCTAGGTCCTAGCTGATCTTGATAGGAACAGAGACCTAAATATTTCATATTCACCGCTAAACATTCTCCAATAGAGTTGCCAATTGATTATGAATTTCAAAATTCTAGGGGAAGGCCATAATGTCTTACGCATAGTTCTCATAAACAAGAGGTGCCAGCTATAGAGAGAGAGATCAAGCGGCCTGCCACAACTATATTCTTTAGGAATATTGCAGAATGCTCTGCCACCGAAGGTAAATATGGTCCCAAAGTAACCTTAAGGTAAGAAACTCACTTTGACTTCCACAATCTCACAACCCAAGACTGAACAGATGAAACAGAGGTAGAATTCACATAAAATAAATGTTTGTTTATTCATCTTTTTATAAGAGATAAAATCAACTAATACATAGTTCGCAAAAATAAAAATGACTAAAGATCTATCCATGCATTACTCTCTTCGTGGGATTTGGTGGTGAAAGCCGAGTTTATTAACTGTTACCAAAGCTTACTAACAAATACCTTGACTCTCCTAAGCAAGTCATAACCAGTGAGCCCTGGCATACTATAGTCGGTGACTATCATATTCACCTTAATTTTCTGCAACACAAGACACACATAAAAGGATTCAGTCAAATCTAAATGGAACAGAGCAATTCCAAGACACAAACCCATGAATTGCCCCAGGATCTTGGATTCCATGTATACCTCAACATTGAGGCCTTCGCAGTCATCTTCCAAACCAATTTTTTTTTGGAACTTTTCTCACACAATCAACACTCGTCACTACCAATGCCAATAAATGAATTCATCAGAAAACAAAGCATTCTCTAATCCCATCAAAGTCAATGCCCAAATTTCAGAATGGGTACAGACAACATTTTATTTTCCAGTATAAAGAAAAAATTACCTATATAAGAAGAGTTTCCTAAGAGGCGTTCGATGATTTTTCTATCCACAGGCCTGCCATCAACATGGAATTCAGACGCACTGACCTCCCTGTGATTCTGCCCCATTTCCCCTTCAAAAGCTAGAAAAACCGCAAATTCCAATCACAATGAGAGATCCTAAGGCTAAATCCATCTGCAACCATTAACCTAAATTATCAATTTCGCCCCCAAGAATAATCTGCCTGAGCCCCTGCTCTATGAATAATAACATTTTCAAATATAGAAAGTCCTAAAAGAAAAACCGAACGAAACCAAGGGAAAATAGCAGTGCTTTTCGGTGCCTCACTTCCACTTGCCTGTCATTTTTAATGCAGCTTCAAAATTTTTACAGAGAATATTCCTTTGTTGCTTTCACTGTATAACGCCTCTTTTTACGGAGAATATTCCTTCGTTGCTTTCACTGTATAACGCCTCTCGGCATAATAAATAATGTCATATAAATTATTTAATTTATATGGTAAATAAGTTAGTTTTAAATATATTAGTTTGAAAACTTATTGCCTCCCACCTTCCTGATGCCTAAAGGGATTGACCATCCATATTATGCTAAAAAATAAAAATATTATGTTACAAAATAAAAATAAAATTATAATATTATTATTTAATATATTATATTATATATTATAGATGGAATAAATGTTACATATATATATATTAATATTATAATATGTTGTTAAATTAATAATATAATATATTAAAAATATATTATTTATTTGAATTTTTTATTAGATTATTTTATATATTTGAATTTAATAGAATGGAAAATATAATAAATAAATATGAGTATAAATAAATATATATTTATATTTAGTATTAAAAAAAATTCACATAATGTATTATTAAAAAGAATGTTGTAGTAAATATATTGACTTTATGGTTAATCCTATAAATTAACTTGTGAAGAATTTTTATAAATATATCTATTTTATCTAATAGTATATTATATGTAATGTAGTTAAAAAGAGAAAATAGAATAAAATAAATAAATAAAAATAAACGGCATGAAGTTCAACCATGCTCTCCTTATGATCTATTGTGTTGTATTTTATTTTAAAGAAAATGAGATTATTGACTACCAGCCACCTATGTTTTTGCACATAAATTATTTTCCCATAAATTCCCAAAAAATTAGTATTGGTAATGGAAGTAATGGAAGCCAAAAATCGCTTATATGGGTGAAAATTTTTGAATTTTGTATCAATTAGATTCAAGAGAATTGATTTTTGAAATATATTTTGTTATAATAGATTGAAAAAAATTCAAATATAAAAATTACCCAAGTTCCTCATTGGTTAAAATGGGAGTTATTAATAACTAGTTAAATTCTCAGGAGCTCTATAGTTCCTAAAGGTGAACTAATAAAAACCTTAACTATAAAGCTAAGAAGAAAGAAACTAAAAGAGAGAAGACTAAACATTGAAAAACATATTATAAGACTCCAAAAATAACTATAAGAGTCCAAAAATAACTATAGAATCAAAAATTAAGATTTTTTTTTTTGAAAAGAATAAGACCAAATGAAAACAATTAAGAATAAAGAATAAAAAGATAAAAAAAGCCAAAGGAAATATAAATATTATATATATATATATATATATTTAGTACAAACTATAACATAAGAACCTTGATAAATATATTAAGAAAAGAATTTAAAAAGAAAGTAATATAATAAAGAAACCAAAAAATATTGAAATATAAAAAGTAAAAACAATAAACAAAAGGAAAGAGAAAAATAAACAAGAACCTTACAAAAACTAAAAAAAACTAGATAAAAAACTAATAAGAATATAAAGAAAATATAAGATTGCAAATAATAAGGCAATGCCAAAAAAAGATACAAAACTAACTAAAAGGTAAAAAGATAACTACCAAGAAATAAGAGAAAACTAAGAATAAAAGTGAAAAAACCATGAAAAAAAATAGAGAAAAGAAACTATGACAAATAAAATTTTAAGAAGATAAACCAATACTAAGACCAAATAGAACCAAACAAAAAAAATAAATGAAATGAAGAGGAAAAAATGAGGAGAATAAAAGAAATGAAAGAAAGAAACAATAAATACAAAACCAAAGGGAGGAGGGGTACAAAAAAGAAGGACAAGACCCCAGAAGGAGAACCAAAGACCGGGGGGAGGAGGAGGAAAGGGGGAAGGAAGGGGAGAAGAGGGATAAAGGAAATCGGAGGGGGGAGAAAGGGAGAGAAAGGGGATAGAAGACATAATAGACCAAAAAGAGAGAGGGAAAAAAGAGCAACTAGGAGGGGTTTTTTTTAAGGCTATTTAGAAGGGGATACCAAGAGAAACTAATATTCCAACCCCCATCTTGGTTGAGGTTGGGGGGGTAATAGTCTCTTTGAGCTTTCTCTTGAAGTAGTTTTCTTCTTTGAACTTTTTAATAATGATTCAAACCGATGACCATGATGATCAAGTGAAAACACAAAGCCTAATAACCCACTAGAAATTTGAATCTTGCTACTATAAATGACAATGATCATTATATCTTATATATATTATTTTTATTTATGAAAAAATATTACTTTTTAAATAATAATAAAACATTTCTTCTATAAATTAAAATTTTCACTAAAATAAAATGTAATAAATATATTTTAAGATATTTATGGTAATTTAATTAATATATTACTACAAAATTTGTTCGTGATTAGCATCTAATTAAATCTTTTGCTTCAAACTGTACCCAAATTGATCCGAGGGACTATAATCCTCGGAAGCGAGAGGCAACACCAGATGTCTGTTAAGGCCAAGAATTGCCAGATTAATAAATTAACAAACACAGAGTACTTGAATGTTAAAGATAAGCTTGATTTACTTAAGATCCAGGAGGAGGATACAACACAAGCAATAGCAATGGAGACAGAAGCAGAAGCAGGGCATAATTTGAAGACGTGCAAACGTTGCAAAAGCACGTACGACCCCTCCTCCAATTCATCCTCCTCCTGCAGATTTCACCCGTCTTTCTTCGTTTCTCGTCGCCACGATGACCAGAAAAGGTACGAATCCCTCTCCTTCACTTCCTCACACTTGTGTGACCAATGTCTTAAAACTAAATTATCCTCTCTTCGAAAAACATTCTGAAAATTGGCTGTAATTGCCTAAGATCAATCATTTACCGTCTAAATTCTTAGCCTTTACCCCATTATATTTGGGGTGTCTGGTTTATGAATTCCATTATCCGACAATTTCAAACTAAGATTTTGTGTCATTAAATTACGGTCATGGCCATCCTCAATACTTTTTTATAATCTAGTTAATTTACCTTCTTTTGAGGTTACTAGATCCCGCTGCCAGAGTGCAGCTCAATTCCTTTCAGTTTTATGTTATTTCAGTTAGGGTAATTGTGACTTTCAGCTGGAGTTTTCTCCCCGGTTTTAGGTAAAATTTTCTTTTTGTTTAATCTTGGGCTTAGTTGCCACAACAAGGGCATCTCTTCCATCAAATTCACCTGGTATAATTATGCTGTTTTCCAAAGGTTTTTGGTAAAATTTCCTTGTTGAGTCACTCCATTTTGGCATGACACCCTTTTGTGGGGTAGGCAGAGATGTTGTAATTGGGCTTTTATTATTTGCAGGCAGGAAAGGTATTTTTTGAATGATGAATCCCATTCTTGTCTGCAGTTGAAGAATTCCTTGGGTTGGTGGAACTGCCTTCATTCTAGATTTTAGACCGTTGCAGTCACACACTCTTGGGTGGTGATCTGTGGTGTGAAATCAAGGAGCTTCTTTAGTGGCCAAAGTTCAAACTTGGAAAAATGTAATAAGCAGGTGCAAGCATTTGAGCCGTGAGTGATTCAAGCTCAAAATGAAATATAAAAAATAAAATGGTGTGAAGTTCTATGAACCACATCCACCTAGTTGGGTACAGTCCAAAATTCGAAACAGGAGGCTCTATATTGTAAATCCCAATTCTTTACCACTTGAGCTTGTTCCATTCGGCAAGCTTGACTTATAGAAAAAAAATCAGTTAAAAACAGATATTATTCACCTTAGTTTTTCCTTCACTTTCACCAAAATTGTGGTCGGTTAACCTTTTCTTTTATAACTTATAATTTTTGTGCAATCATTGAAAGAGCAATTTTTTTTTGGCCATTAGCATGATATGGTGGGAGAGCTTTGTTTTGATTTTTAATTTTACTCATTTCAGTTATGGTAAAGGAATCTTTGTGCTGTTAGAAGAAAATAATTTAAATAAATTTAGAGATCATTTACATGAGTTTCCCTTCTCTATCTCAAATAATTTTCTGCAATTAGTCTGTATTATATAGGCTTGTTCTTAGCATCAATTTGGAAAAACCTATAGCCGAATGCAAATTACATTAAATTTTGACCGCAATTGATTATAAGGGCTTCTGAATTTTGTTTAGGAAATCTTCTTTGCACCAACCAACACAGGAATTGATACCACCTCATTCTTTTCCCATATTTATGAGAATACACATGTGGATGTAATGTCCCCTTTTTGGGAAATTCTTTAAAACAACAATATTTACTCAAAATATGACAATGGTTTTATCAAAGATTAAGAATTTAAGATAATAATCAGATGAATAGATCATAGCACAATACCCAAGGTTGGTCAAATCGTGAATCCATCGGAAATACTTTGCAAAACTGTTGAATTAAAGGACCCCATCCCTAACTCAACAGTGACAATACCAAAGATCCTGTCTGTAGTTTGTCAAGGGCATAAAAAGATGCTGTCCTTTCAACCCTTAGCCCACCCTGTGAGCCCGGATCCCGTCTGATTTGCAAATACTACCTAGAATTCACAATTGATGACTTGATGTATTTGCTAGACTATTGATTTGTATTTCTTTATGGATTGACAATTCAATCCTTGAATAATAATTGTGTGCTTTTATAAATGATTGCTGTTTGAATCGATTTTTGGCAGTATATTTATTGCTGCATGAATTGATATTTGATAATTGATTTCTCGCTTGATGCCTTCTCAATTGAATTGATCTCTCCATTTATATCTTCCAATCTGAGGGAGGCACACCCTTTCGTCAAATCATTGCCTTTGCAAAGGGTTGTACCCCTTCATAATTAAGCACTTTCTTTAAACTCTCTCTTTTTTTCTTTATATGCCTTGCTGCTAATAACCTTTCTTTTAATTTTAATTGATCATTCTTTAGAACCACTGTATTATTATTTTACTCACCTATGTTAGACTACGATCTTATTCTCCATAAGGTTGCAATTTCTTTCTTGGCAGGGGTATGACAGTTTGTCATTCCCAAGATTGCTTGTCCACAAGCAATTTTAAGTTGGGATGATTAAAAATTTCTACTCCTTCCCAAGTGGCATCCTCCATAGGCAGATTCTTCCATTTAACCAAATATTCCGGAATAACCTTATTCCTTAATTTCTTTTCCCTCATGTCAATTATGGCCTCAGGGTCTAAAATTAGTTTTCCCTCGTCATCAAGCAGGACTAACTCTGGACATGGTGCGACATGTTGATCTAGCACCTTCTTGGGGTGAGATACGTGAAAAACATTATGAATCTTACTATTTGTTGGTAGCTCTAATTCATAAGCAACTTTTCGCTGACCCATCTTATAATCTTATAAGGGCCATAGAATCATGGCTTGAGTTTTTTTGCTCCACTTCCTTTAAGGGAGGACTGTTTATATGGTTGTAGCCTTAGGAAAACTAAGTCTCCAACCTGAAATGTCCTTTCAGATCTAAGACAATCAGCATACATCTTCTATTGATTTTGGGCATGTTGCAAGTTGTCCTTAAGTGTGTTTAACATATCTACACTTGGTTGCACTAAGTCTCTTGCCCCTGGCACTATGCTATCCTAAGGATCAAATAGCCAAATGATACTGCCTCGTACCCATAAAGTGCTTTGAAAGGGCTCATCCCTATTGACATATGATGAGTAGTATTATGACAATATTCTTCAAGATGTAGCCATTTAACGCAAGTAACATAATTCTGCAATTATCCTTCAAGCCATTTATTTACAATTTTGGTTTTCCCATCTATTTGTGGGTGGTAACTAGTGCTTGGGGTAAGTTCTGTTCCGGCCGACTTAAAGAGTTCTTACCAAAATAAATTGAGGAATCTACTATCTTTGTCACTAACAATATTCTTAGGTAGCCCATGTATTTTGAAGTTTTCTCTAAAGAAGGGGTTGGCTACTTGTGGTGCCCTATATTCAAAAGATATTGCATAAAGATGAGCATACTTAGTCGATCCACCACCACAAATATACAATTTTTCTCTTGTACCCTTGGAAGTCCTGTAATGAAATCCATTGAAATGCTCTCCCATTTTTTATTTGGTATTGGTAAAGGTTGTAATAACCTTGTTGGAAATGTGTGTTCTACCTTGTTTCTTTGACAAACCATACATTCCTTAACATGCTTCAAAATATCCCCTTTGAGACCTTTCCATGAAAATCTTTCCCTTGCTTGTATGCTTTGTAGTAACCATGATGACTCGCTAATGGAGTGTCATGGTATGCCCTCATGATCATTTCTTTCATTTTCGATCTTGGGATGAGATATATTCTATCTTTATAGAGAATGGGCTCCTCTACTACCTTGTACTTATCACCATGCAGTTTCCCTTCCAATATATCATTTGCTAATGCATCCTTGGCATATTCTACAAGTATTGAATTTTTCCAATTTGCGGAGATGTCTGTCATAGAACATAGGTGAGGTCTTCATGATAAAGCATCGGCCACAACATTATTCTTTCCCTTCATGTACTCAATATCAAAGTCATAGGCTTGCAACTTGCTAACCCACTTTTGTTGTCTATCATTTAGATCTTTTGGTTCAAAAAGAATCTTAGATTGTGAAGGTCTATCTTGACAATAAACCTTCCCTTGAAGCATCACATTCTAACTCAAATGGAAGAGAGAAGTCGGGAATGGCTAACATTGGACAAGAACTCAGTATTTCTTTGAGTTTGTCAAAAGCTTTTTGGGCCTCCTCACTTCATAAAAAGGCACCTTTCTTAGTCAAATTTGTCAATGGGGTAGTTAATTTTGAAAATCCCTTGACAAATCTTCTATAATAACTACAGAGTCCTAAATATCCCCTTAAATGAGTTGAAGTCTTTGGTCGTGGCCAATCTACTATTTCCTCGATCTTTTCTTCATCCACACTAACTCCTTGGGCATTGATCTTGTGCCCCAAATACAAAATTTCATCCATCCCAAATTCACATATGGACGCTTTAGCAAATATCAATTGTTGTTCAAGTATCCCCAAGACTTCATCAATATATGTCAAGTGATCCTCCCAAGTTTTACTATAAATCAATATATTGTCAAAGTACGCCAAAACCAATTTCCTTAATTGTTTGGGGAATATGTGGTTCATGCAGGATTGAAATGTGGTTGGGGCATTTGTTAGTCCAAATGGTAAGACTAGAAATTCAAAATGCCCAAAATGACACCTAAAGTCTGTTTTAGGAATTTCCTCACTCATTCTTATTTGATGATATCTGGAACATAAGTCAATCTTAGAAAAGTATTTTGCGCCATGAAGTTCATCTATTAGTTCATCAACCCTAGGAGTGGGATATTGATTCTTGATAGTGTTTTCATCAAGAGCCCTATAATCCACACACATCCTCATAGTACCGTCTTTCTTTTTCACCGAAACTACAGAAGAAGCAAAAGGGCTAGAGCAAGATTGTATATGCCCCATTTCAAGTAGATCCTTAATTGTTTTTTAAATTTCTTCCTTATATCTCTCTGGGTAACGGTAAGGTGTGGTAATGATAGGTTTTTCCCCTACTTCTAGTTCAATGGTATGTTCGAAACCTGTCTTAGGAGGTAGTCACGATGGAATATTGCCAAAAGTCTCTTATGCTTGTCTAGGATAGTTGAATATCAACATTTATAGTTTTTCCTCCTTTGGATGAAGATCTATCAAGGATCATACATTGTGCTGCCCACTCTATTTGGCTATGCCTAAAAGTTCTTTCCATTCTTTTTTATGTCACCACCCTTGGAGACCCATCTTTTAATTTCCTCACTCTTCATTCTTATTTGATGATATCCAGAACATAAGTCGATCTTAGAAAAGTATTTTGCGCCTTGAAGTTCATCTATTAGTTCATCAACCTTAGGAGTGGGATATTGATTCTTGATAGTTTTTTTTATCAAGAGCCCTGTAATCCACACATATCCTCATAGTACCATCTTTCTTTTTCACCAAATCTACGAAAGAAGCAAAAGGGCTAGAGCTAGGTTGTATATGCCCCATCTCAAGTAGATCCTTAATTGTTTTTTAAATTTCTTCCTTATATCTCTCTGGGTGACGATAAGGTGTGGTAATGACAGGTTTTACCCTTTCTTCTAGTTCAATGGCATGTTCAAAACCTCTCTTAGGAGGCAGTCACGATGGATTATTGCCAAAGTCTTTTATGCTTGTCTAGGATAGATTGAATATCAACATCTATAGTTTTTCCTCCTTTGGATGGAGATCTATCAAGTATCATACATTGTGCCGTCCATTCTACTTGCCAATGCCTAAAAGTTCTTTCCATCCTTTTTGATGGCACCACCCTTGGAGACCCATCTGATAGGCCTTGTAGAATTACTTCCTTGTCGTTGTGTTGGAAACATAGTTCCATCTTTGGAAATCCTGATAATACCTACCTAAAGAATGTAACCATTAAATGCCTAAAACCACATCCGTATCTCCCATGTTTACTACATAGAAATCTTCGCTTATTTGGTGTCTTCCCAAAGTAATGCTTAGGTGCTGGATTCGTTGTGTGCGCGAGTAGTGAAACTGTGAAGCCATCTAACATGACTACCTTGAAACCTTCAAAATTTTCAGCTTTTAACTTCATCCTCATCACTAAACCTTCATCAATGAAATTATGTGTAGCATCGCTATCCACTAAGACAATCACTTTTTGTCCTTGTAAAACACTACAAATTCTAAAGGGGTGATACTTGGGTGCCCTTGAAAGTGTGGCTAATGTACCATTTGCAAACTCTTCATTATCTTGTTTCCTCATCTTCCTTTTGGGTTCAAATTCTCTTTCCTTAGATTCATCATCTATTATTGTTTCTACATGGATGACTTGTCCCTTATTGGAGCATTGATGACCTGGCTTCCATGGTTCTCTACATTGGAAACATAAATTCTTCTTTCAAAACTCTTGCAAAGATTCTTTCTCCTTGTTGGATGGAGGAGGTAATGCTTTTTGTTTCCAATTATCCTTGGCGAAGGGTTGCTTGTGTGACTCCCTGTGGTAGGTCTTGTTTTTAGGTGTTGAGTCTTCCAAATTCAAGGCTCTTCGAACAACATCTTGTAATGATGATGGTTCAAAAGCTTAGACCAATCCTTTAAGTGGTTTGGAGAGTCCTTCAATAAATAAAAACTTATGTCTACTTTCAGTAATATCCAACACCATGACGGAGATCCTTTGGAATTTTGTGACATATTCTTCCATGGAACCTTGTTTTCTTAGACATGTTAACTCCTTAAGATACATCTCCGGGTTCTTCCTATCAAACCTTTCTATAAGTCTTTGTGTAGAATCGTTGTATGTTACATTGAGATGATGCGCTTGTGTGATTAGTCCATGATGCCACCATTCACGTGCTATTCCCTCTAAGTGAAGAATGGAAAATTTAATAGCTTCATCTTCCATCATGGAACTAAGAGAAAAATGGGTATCTAGTTTTTGAACCCATGCTCGGGCAGTGACCTTTGGTGAACCATCAAAAGTGGGAAGAGTCATCTTACTTACTCTTTGTCGTAAATCTTTGTTGGGCTGCCTTCCTTCTCTTCTTGAGGTATTTCTTGACCTTGCATTATAATATTCTTTAAATGGAATATGCTTTCTAATGTTAGGATCATTTCTTGAATATGCTTCCACACATTCATCAATGTCATTTGCTGCCATGTTGGCTTCTTCTTCTTCTCATGATTGCTCCTCTCTTGGTAAGAATGTAGGCCTTGTCACTCTAGGTGAAGATCTTAATGGAGTCCCATTGTTATTCTTGGAATGGTTTGAACTAACGTCTCTTCCATTGGTTTGGTTTGGCCTAAGAGCACTGATGGTATTATTCATGTTTTGAATTGCTTGGAGAAGCAATTGTGTTGTTTGTTCTTGTCTCTCCATATAAGCTTTCAATTCATTTTCTTGATTTTCCTCAAGATCACCCATTTGATTATCTTGACTTGCTTCTAGTTTTCTCCTTTTTCTTTCCAAGGCTTTTTGAGCTCTTTGGCTCAATTGCATATACTTATTTTTTTGATCCTTAGGTTGGCAGAATCAAAGATCTGATACCAATTGTAATGTCCCCTTTTTGGGATATTCTTTAAAACAGCAATATTTACTAAAAATATGACAATAGTTTTATCAAAGATTAAGAATTTATGATAATAATCAGATAAATAGATCATAGCACAATATCTAAGGTTGGTCAAATCGTGAATTTCCTGGAAATCCTTTGAAAAACTGTTGAATTAAAGGACCCCGTCCCTAACTCAACAGTGACAATACCAAGGACCCCGTCCCTAGCTTGTCAAGGGCATGAAAAGACCCTGTCCTTTCAACCCTTAGCCTACCCCGTGAGCCCGGACCCTGTCCAATTTGCAAATACTACCTAGAATTCACAATTGATGACTTGATGTATTTACTAGACTATTGATTTGTATTTCTTGATGGGATGACAATTCAATCCTTGAATAATAATTGTATGCTTTTATAAATGATTGCTGTTTGAATCGATTTTCTGCAGTATATTTATTTCTGCATGAATTGATATTTGATAATTGATTTCTCACTTGATTACTTATCAATTGAATTGATCTCCCCTTTTATATCTTCCAATCTGAGGGTTAGGTTTTTCTTCTTTATATTAGTTTATTTTAAAACATGTAGGTACAATTATTTGTATATATTACAATGGTTCCTGGTTCTAGATTAGTGGACCTAGGTTTGGAAAGAACTTTAAGATTTGACCAAGGATCACCTCTTTGGTGACATGTCATGATGATTGAACAAATTCTTGGAGGTGGGGATTATTTTTGGCATTGTAGTTAGTGCAACAATGGGTGTAAGAGCTTGTATAGTCGAGTGGAATCTCTGTTATGTGCAACTGCTGACTTAGGAATTGGACTTTGTCGAGGATTGAACAAACAAGGGTTGCCAAAGGAGCAAATTCTCCTATATATCAAAGAGCAAGAAACAATAGAAAGTACAAAAGAGGGAGCAAAATTTTAAAAAATAATTTTTAGTTAGGAAAGGATCACACACGCTACCTTTAGGGTCATCTTCTCCTATAGTGGTTGCCCTACACCCATTCATTGTGACACTATCTTCCCAAGAAGATGAAACCCCCTCATTCTTCCAAAGGACCAAAAGAGGCCCATTAGATAGGGCATTTTAGAATGAGGCAAGGGACATGGTAGATGAGCACATTGTGCATTGAATTTCCAGCACTGCAAAAATCATGAAAATTGGATAAAATAGCAAAAAGTTATGAGCTTGGAGGTCCAAAAAGGAAATCTGACTTCAATCAGCAATAAAATTAACCTGCAGCAAAATCTGAAAAAATGGCTTGCACCACTGTGAAGTGCCTTCCTTTCAACTTAGTGAGATCATGATATTGGTGGGAAATAACAATCAATCTAACACTTGTAGGCTAAACTTGTCTTGGGTGGAAAGATTCGCACCACCATAATTGGCCATTTTTTTAATTTATTTTTATTTTTTTGTATAGACCTCTTTGCAGCTAATTAGGGATTCATGGGCTGAAAAATAGGAGTGTATTGTTTTTGATGAATGAAAAGATTGTAAAATAGACCTTTAATAAATTTTGTTCTAGTGTGTGCTAAAAAGGACTATATTTTTGAAGGAAGTTGATTGTGAGGGGCAAGTGAAGGATGCAAACTACATTGTTAAAATCCTCATAGAGGTAACATAGATGATGGGTGTTGAAAACATTGTCCAAGTCATAAAGGAATGCAACAAAAAAATGTTGGGCAGCAAGTTTATTGGTCAAGGCAACATATGGGCACTTTTTTTGGACACCAATTGCCATCCACTCACTCAACTTGGTGATGCAGAAGATTGACATACAAATCAAATGGATCAAAGAAATCAGTGTTGAGGTTGCGGAGAGTTGGATGTTTGTGACAAATCATCTTGTCATAAGCCATTTTCAAGTCCTCAAAGTAAGAGCCGTTGAAGCTAATTTTATAGAATTTCAATATTTAAAATTAAAATTAATTTTTTAAATTTTAAAAAAACTTACAAGTTTGCTATAAATTTTTTAAAATTTTAATTGTATCATTTACTTTTAGATTGTTTTTACATCATGATTCATATTAGATTGTTGAGATTTGATTTGTATCACACAATCATTGTTGAGATTGAATGCCACGATTGTCAGTCACCTTTGGAGTGTATAGAGGCAATCAAATGTAGAGAGGGCCCTAAAGGTAAGGCATTGGTCTAGGATTATGATTGATGGGCTCATATGAATGACCTTTTGAGTTTCATTGAGCTCATCATGAGTATAATCAAGTTTGCTGATATGGTTTGATTGTGTTTGGCAAAAATATCTAACAACATGGGCTACACGATGGAAAACTAAAAGTTCATAGTAGCAACTAAGAAGAATGACCCAATAGAAGCATTTTCTCAAAAGGATGCAAAAAATCATTGTTGATTTCTAGAACTAGATGATCACACTCTTGCATGTCCGAGCATTTTCTTTGTCACCCAAATATTATTTCCTTGTCCAAGAGGGTGACACCATATAGAGATATTGAAGTTAGTGAGGGTACAAGGCTGTTGCAATTGATAGGTACTTCCCAGATCCAAATTTAGAGGACACCGTTGTGGCTGAGTTTGGTAGTTCAATAACTTGAAGGAATCACAATCTTAGCGCCCTTCGAGAAAAGTACAAGAAAGATGCTTACACACAGTGGTACATCAATGGCCAAGTCACTGTCTACTTACGACCTCTTGCAATCAAAGTTCTATCACAAGTATTCTTTTTTAATTAAAAACAACTTTTCTACTATTTTTGGCGGGTATGCATTATATTTCAATATTATAATTGTAAATGTTCTATGGATTTTGTTTCCAATCTCAACAGGTTGCAGTTCTTCAATTGAGCAAAACTGAATTACATACTTATTTGTCCACTTAGTTAAGCATATATATATATATAGTACAGCTGCATCCAGCCATGCCAAAGCTGGGATTTTTTATGACTCACCAGGGAACCCAAACCTTGAATCTGTACCCAAATTGGCAACATAGGATCAAACTGAAAAGCATTTCAAAGAATTCCACCCCTAAATAGCAATAAGATGAGCTGTCTCCAATAAATTATCCTTTGTATGTGAGATGGATATTTGGTGCTTCCTTCTTGGACAAGTTAAATGAAGCATTCTCAGTGCTTAGTCTATGCTTTTCACCTAATGAACTAAGGAATTTCTATTGCTTTAGAGACCTTCGACCTTGTGAGATGATAGAAGAATGCCATTTGCAAAGTTGAGGATAGCATTGATGATCCCAAACAGAGTGCATTCATATTTTTTCTGATAAAGTATTTGAAAGGTCTTTCAAGTCATCAACATACGACCAAAAGACTATGGGTGATAATGGACACCCTATGTCACAATTATAGTATTGTAAATGCCCTTAGTGTTAACTGTTTTGATGGCAATGTGGCCTTTGATTGCCTGATAAAGAGTTGTCACCTAGGAGCTAAGTAAATATGGAAAGTCTAAATCCTTGGGTCTTTGGAACAAGAGGTGTCTTGGAATTGTATCAAAGATCTCATAGAATTTTCAAAACAACTGTAACCATTTGTCTAATGGCTTCAGCTTCCTCATCTTCCTCAATGATAGGTATAGG
>VDFB02137879.1:0-18765 GCA_007258455.2 Sequoia sempervirens
TTTTAGTAATGATTTTAAATAAGAGAAGAGGTTTTCTCAAATGGATATTTTTGGGTACATACCAATAGAGTCACCCAAATTTGGAATTATAGAGTTTTTAGGTTATTTGAATGATTTCCAATGATTGCAATTTCTAAGAACAACACCACTCCTCAACATAATGGATTAATGCTCATTAGAAGTATCCATGAGTGATCAAAGGCTATTGTCACATGAAATTGCACCCTACTAAACATAGGCTCAACATTCCAATGACAATGGAAATGACCTCAAGGTGTGGGACTTTGCAAAATGAGGTCAAGTCTCCAGAGAAGGCCTAAGAGCATATGTGTTGGTCCAACCTAGCACATGGAATCCTACCACTAACTCTAATCTAACAACTCATGGGGAAAAGGGAGTGAAATAATGCATAAAAGGGAAAGGGGAGGTGATACACCTAGAATAAAAATGTTTCATCTTTCTTGTAATTGCACAAAAATCAACGAAAAATAATAGGACTCACATAGTTCTCTATTTTTCAACTTCCAAGGGAACATATGGAGGAAAAGGTTTAACAATCTATGCTAGAAGGAAACAAAATATTCACAACCAACCCTGTAAAATAATCAACACAACATACGAGCATGAAAAATGAAACAAACACACTTATACATGAAGGTAAGAGAAACATACACAACATATCTAAGAGAGACAAGAGGTGAAAAGTGTAGTTTTCATTAATATAGAGGCATAGGCCAATTTACAGTTAAAAATGAAAAAATGCATGTCTTCCAAAGAAAACCAAGGAAGAACACATACATTGAGTACAATACTTGCCTTTATAGTTTAGACATAACTTAGATGACCAAGCATCAAACCATAACTCAATTAGAGTTAACACCTAGAACAAAACCCATTTAGATTAGGTGCAGATGTCAGGGACTTGAAACTTTGAGGTGAAATCCTACCAAAACAACACTAACATACATGCCATGCCTTCTCATGATGAATCTATAAATTCAAAATATAAATTCCTATGAAATCCTTAGTAAAATCTAGTCATGAATGGCCTTTTGACAAAAAGGTAGTCTACGCCATTAATACAACATGGGTGTCGATATTTCTACTTGTAGTTGGAAAGATACACATTAAAAATTACTCTTGTATCTCCACAAATATGATTTGGTAGCTAGGATGCCTATCTCCACAAATATGATTTGGTAGCTAGGATGCCTCTGCAACATTAATGAAAACTTTTAAATGTGAAATTTTGGTGAGTGATGGGAGTAGTTGAAATCATTCTTGATAGAGTAGAGTGATGCATTCACGAAATCACTTTGTTATCTCTATCTTGAGAATGTGATGATTAAGGTGGCATAAAGCATTAATTTCCCCTTCTGGACTCTACAAGTAGACGCTGCTCCAGTTTGAATTTGGGTCATTGATTTTCTCAAATAGGACAAGATTAGTGATCAAAACTATCTTGAGGGAGTTTGAATATGTTTGAAAATAATTCACCATACTTTGAAAATTATTGACCAATAGGAACTTTCCAAATCATATTTCTTTACACATCATCTAAGTGGGCCTACTAAAAAGAGTGTCCTCAAAAAGGTGTGTGGCATTAGGTATGAGTCCATGTGGCAACCTTCCATAGTTCTACAATAAAAAATGGGACTTTCCTTCAAGAGCTTAGGGAATTATGGAATCCCCTAGGATCATGCCATGTGTTGCCTTCCCACTAATTCATATTAAAAAACTAGGTCTTCTTTGGATATCTCGTAGACTCATGAAAATCATACCAAATGTTCCCAGGTTTCAACCCTCTGTGATTCTGCATTCTACTTTATCTTTAATAAAATCACTCCCACAAACATGAAAAAACCAATGAGAAATGGAAAGATGTCACCCTTTCTATGATTCCATGCCTTCATTTTTCTTCAATAAAATATTATCCACGAAACTGTGGAAACCAACCAAATGAAAAAGTAACCCTGATGGCATGAGTTGAAATAGAAATCGGATTCAGACTTTTGGACAAAAAGTCCAAAAATTTGAAAAATGTTTGAAATCCTAACAAGGAAGGATTTGGGTTCAAGAAACCAAAACAGATTTGGACCTTCGGAAAAAAAGGTCCAAAAGTTCTATTGGGCCTTGAAAGTCTGAAAAATAAAGAAGAGGGTAGGAAAGAAAAATGGATACAAACACTTGGACCAAAGGTGTAAATATTTGATTAGGTCATGAAAGTTTGACATGAATGAAGAAGAAAAGGGAAAGTGGGAACTCGAGAAGAAAATGGACTTTTGGACAAAATCCAGAAGTCTATCTAGGACCCAAAATTCTAAAAGGACAAGATCAAATAAAGGAAGGAAGAAACAAGGAAGTTGAGATCTCGAAATGGATTTGGACCTTGGTACATAATTATGATCGAGACTTGAAGTTCTAAAAGGTTTGAAGGGGAGAAAGAAGAAAGGGAGATGTGGGATTGGGAATGGATTTGGACCTTGGTCCAAATGTCCATTCAAGACCTAAATCTCTTAAAGGAACAAAGAAAGAAAAGAAGGAGGAGGAATCAAAGAGTGGAGACGAACTTGACTTTGGTCCAAATGTCTACTCGAGGCCTAAAACCTTGAAAAGATCTAAGAGAGAAAAGGAAGCAAGGGAAAAATTGATCTTTTGAATGCTTTTGTAAAATGGGTTTTTTAGTGCAACATGTTGAATGGATAATGCAACTACCAAAAGCACTTAAGCATGATAAACCATTAAGGATATCTCAGATTAGTTATAACTGATGGGATATGCAAAAGGAGGGTGGCACAAGGTGACAACAAGTACATTTTTCTATTGTAAACACCAAAGAAAAATAGATATCCATTATTAAGAGATATCCTTTTTTTAAATGAATATCTGATACAAATAGATATTTGTTATTTTCTTACTTTCTTTATATTATTATATCTAATATTATATGTAATAATATATATTACTTATAATATTATAATATATATATAAGTAATATATGATATTATATATCATATAATATAATAAATTATGATATTATATTTTATTATAATATGTATATTATATATCATGTATAATATAATAATATTTTATTTATATTATAATAATATATACTACTTATAATATTATAATATATTTATATCATTAATATAATAAATGATATTAAATATTATTATAATATATATATTAGTTATCATATTATAATATCTATATCATATAATATAATAATATATTAAATATTAAAAAAAACATACTTTTTTAAATGGATATCCATTTTGGAGAGCTATATATAATATGAAAAGCTCTCCAAAATAGATATTCATTTTAGAAAGCATGTATTTTTTAATATTTAATATATTATTATATTATATGATATATAATATTATTTTTATATATATTATAATATTATAAGTCATATAATATAATATATATATTATTAGATATAATAATATATAATAATAATCATATATAATGTATATATAATAATAATGTTATAATATCATATATTATATCATGTAAAATATAATACTACTATATATCATATAAAATAATAATATTTTATTTATATTATAATATATATATTACTTATAATATTATAATATTTTATATATCATATAATATAATAATATGTTAAATATTTTAAAAAACATGCTTTCTGAAACAAATATCTATTTTAAAGAGCTACATATAATATAAAAATATCTCCAAATGGATATCCATTTTGGAGAGCTACGCATAAAATAAAAATCTCTCCAAAACTGATATTTGTTTTGGAGAGCGTTTTATATTAAAAAATCTTTTGAAAACAGATATCCATTTTGGAAAGCTATAAGTAAAAAATAGACAAAATCTATTCATTTTCACAGTTAGCCGCATGGACAAAGAAGGCATGAGAAATGGATATCCACTTCAAAACAAATATCTATTTTGATTGCCATCAAATTTGTCACCTTTAAGTCATTTTTTTCTATTTATCATCATTTTTTTATCATAGTTTATTTGTATAAACTAGGTTTTTGTTTATAAATTTTAAGAATTGGTTTAAAATTAGGTTAATTTTCAAAGTTTTAATTATAAACAAGGTTAAAAATGGCTGAAGGATTTGAGAATCAAAAACCTCCACCAAAACCTCCTCTATTGAATCCTCCAATTCAAGATTTAATTGATAGAAATATCATTGAATTAAAGAATATTGTTGAAAGATACCATCGACACCCTCAATTGTCTTCGATGACACCAAACTTAGAGGCAATAATTAGTCATGTGAAAGCCCTCATAAGGCAACATACTTTATTTCAAGAGTGGAAAGAATTGAAGATGTTACAATATGTTGATAGTATGTCTTATGACCAAGTCAAAAAATTAGAAATATCCAAAGTCCAATTAGTCCAATATTTTGTGAATCCTAAAAGTAGACAACCTATTGATGTACGTAAGCCCAAATTTTCAATCAAATGGTGTACACATGAGGGTATCACAAGAAACTATTGAGATCTTTGGTGGATGATGTTTGATAAACCACCTAATAAAAATCTTGATGCCCCTCTTTATTTTCTCCACAAATCATATGCAGAGTTTTTTTTTAAGAAAACATGTGAATTATTTTGACTTTAGAAAATTTCAAGGAGTAGGTAGATGAATGTCCCAAGATAGACCTGGGGCAATGCAACAACTCCAAGTTCCATATATTCCACTTCCTCCTATTTCTCCCCCACCTCCTATTTCTCCCCCACCTCCAATAGCCTACCCAAATATTGTTGCAGATGCAACAATGCAGAACCTCATGGACATACACACTTTGACTAGCCATTTGATCACACAGTCTTCTTAGTTTTCCCAGCCACCTAACAGTGACACTCCTAGTGGATTAGTTAATGTTGGTGGAGCCTCTTCATCTACACACATTTGTGTTTCTCATCATTGCACTATGTGTAGTCATATGTTTTTAGGTCCTATCAAAGAGACTACTGAGCCTCCCCTAAACACGATTGAGTATGAGGTCCATAATATGACACCTATAGGAGATGATCCAACGGGGTGTAGTGAATACACTGAGACATGTGAGGCAAGAATATAAGGAGATCCATCCACGGCTAGAGATGAGGAGTAAGAGCAATCTTATGTACATGTAAAATTTAAATTTATTTCATAGTATATTTCATTTAAAATTAATATAAAAAATAGTTTACTAATTTATATTTAAGTTGGATTGAACAGTTGGTGACTGAGGATGAACTTAGAGAAGTCCATCATGGTACTCTTTTGGTCATTGAATTTGGCCTAGACATAGTATAATTTTTTATACATGTTAAAAAAAATTATTGTATGTATATCATTTAAATTATGATTAATTAAATACATATTAATTTATATCTTGATCTTATTTTACTTTTGTAGTCTACTCTATATGTGAATGATGTGACACCTTTTCCAATGTCATATACTAAAACAATTGATCATCCTAAGGGACTCTCATTCATAGAATGACTCTTAGACCAATCAGAAAGAGTTAAGGTAATTGAACTAATAGTTTAGTTGGAACTTATGAAACTTGTTATAATGATTTATATGTCAATTTCAAATATATTATGATTATATGTACATACATTTATAGTCTTACATTCTTTTCATGTTTTATATAGGAAGTTTCAGTTATTGTATCCATGGTGAGTTCTTTTCAAACAATCAAAGAAGCATCATTGGTCCAGGTATATGGCTTTTTAATGTCTAGTAGATATATAAGTTTCTAGATATAAGTAGATATATTTTTATTTTATTTTTATTTTTCAGCAATTATAAATATTTTTTTTCAATTTTATTTTACCTATTTAGATTATTCCACCATCCACCTTTGTGGATTCTCTATCATTTTGATATGGTAGGACTCTTTATCATACTAAGGGACCATCATTTTTAGAACATTTATTAGCAAAAAACAAAGGCATGAGGTAATCAAGAATTGAATTTGATTTTAATTGATATTTTTGAGAAATTATAGTTTAGTATAGTGATTAGATGTTACTTTGAAAGTTATAAAAAATAGTAGATACGTTTTTATTTAGTAGTCTGAGCTATTTAATATTGAGCTAATTAATCTAATTTATGGTTCGAATTGTTATTGTGAAACCAACTTCTCATCCATCGGGTGGCATGAAAAGGCTACAGTTTGATGATCCACCACAAGTTTGGGATTTTCTTGAGATAGCATAGATATTTGATATGTACATTATATATAGACCTTGAGATGGCATATGCCACATTTTGTAAATATTGTTTTGAGTTGGAATATATGTCAGATTTGTATATGTACATACATAATTCCTCTACACTTTTATATATAAAAATTGATATTCAATATAAATTGTTCCTTGTGTGCATGTTTTCCTACTTTGAAACTTAAAATTTGAATATATAATCATTTATTAATGGTTGAGATATGATCAATAACATGTTATAGATTTATTTCTTGCAATCTTTCACTTTAATAGTTTATGAATTACATATCATTTTCACTCATAAATTATCATCAATCATTTACAATTGGTAATCTATCTTGATCTTTGCACCACCACCTCTAATAGAAAAAAATCATTTTGTTTAAATATTTAGGTAAAGAGTAAATCAACAAGATACATGTATCATCTTCTTTCAAGTTAACATATAAGGAAACAAGTTGACTCAAAATGAAATTAAAATTATTCAAATGTTTTTCTCTAAATTAACATATTTCATTTACAAATATTATAACTATTTTTTAAGATACAATTTATTGGCTAAAATTTAACTTAGGTAAAAGATATTTTTCCTCCTCTATAGCTTGCATGTAGAGGCCTCCATCCATTTACATTAACATCTATACTAGTGTTAAATTTGGTTGCCTTGGGAAAATTCACCAAATTTGATCCCTTTATCCTTAGTCTCTATAGTTGCAACATCCTTTATCTTTTGATTCCTTGATCCATTAACATCCTTAGTCTCTATAGTTTTATATTTGTTTTGAAGTTTAATTTACCCTTTAGCAATGATGGATTTTTCAATTTGAATTTTTCTTTTGATTAGTGCATCAAAATAATTGACATGGAATGCCAATTCTAGGTTTAAATTAATGATAAAGTTGTATATAAGTTTCTTTAACAATATATAAGTTGTGCATGTTACCTAGGGTCCCCCTTTCCCTTCTATTTGAATTATTTCAAGATCTTGAAGAAGGAAGGCCCGAACAAAATATGTGATATTGACATTAATACTCAATCCATTCACCACATCTTTCATGTATTTCCACTCTTGGACAAGAGATAAGATAAGTAGTAGTGAAGGATGCTGGAAGTATTAATGAGAGTGATGTTGGGTGTATTGGTTTTTATGTGTGATCAAAGGAATAAAGGTTGATGGTTTTGATGGGTGTATTGGTTTTGATGTGTGACCAAAGGAATTGAGGTGAGAAAGGATAGGTGTCTAGAGAGTTAGGGTAAACTATTTTTTAAGCCTAGAGAGGTCATATCCTCATTGAAAACGAAGGATGATATTTGAATCAATAGTATAATCATGTTGATTAGGATTGTCATTATTAATTTCATGAGTTTAAGGCTTTCATAATCCACATAATAATCCACTGTCATGTTGGGATAGTCATAACAACCCACAAGATCATGAAATCCCATGAATACATTGCTAAAAAATGATTTTTTTTCCTATATTAGTACACATGAAGATCTATCTATGGGGTGTCATTATGTCCACAAAAATGAGAAAAATAAGACAACCCTAGGTTGCTCATGAGAAAATGATTATTCAAACCAAAGCTGCTAAATTGCAAATTTGTTAGTAAGTTTGACAAATGGGTTGTGCCAAAATGCCTAGGTGGGTAGGTAAACACTAGGGAATGACTCTATTCATTCTCTAAGTCACCCAATCATTTTGGAGTGCACTATTTTGGTGTAGTATCTTAAGAGCCCTAAGAGAAAAAAATATTGAACTATGACGGAGTGATTATCAGAGCTCTTGGAACCTAAGAATGTTTTTTCTAAACCTACAAGTAGATATGGAATCCCTCCACATTAACGCATCTCAGTTTTGTTCAACTCAACACATTTGACCATTCCAACTTAGAATGCATACTTGCAAAAATTGTCAATGGAGAGTAGTGCAAATTTGGCGATCAACATATTTTTCATTTCATGCATTCTAGACCAAAATAACTACTCCAACATGTCCAAGTGGGTAGATAAATGCTAGGGAAGGGCTCTATTTTTTCTCCAAGTCACTCAATCATTTTGGAGTGCACTATTTTGATGTAGTCTCTTAAGAGCCCTAAGAGAAAAAAAATACTAAATTATGATGGAGTGGTTCTCGAAGCTCATGGCACCTAAGAATGTTTCATCTACACCTACAAGTTGATATAGAATCCCTCCACATTAACCTCTCTTAGTTTTGGTTAGCTCAACACTATTTGACCATGCCAACTTCGATTGCATACTTGCTGCAAATTTGGAAAGAAGCACATTTTTAATTTCATGTGTCCTAGACCAAAATCAAGTATGCCAACACGTCTAGGTGGGTAGGTAAATGGTAGGGAAGTGATATGTTCGTTATGCAAGTCACTCAATCATTTCAAAGTTTACTATTTTGGTGTAGTCTCGTAAGTGCCTTATGAGCATACACATGAACAAGAATACACATGAGATTCATGAACATACATACATACAAACATGAACATACGTACACATGAGATTATATACACTATAAACATGCACACATACATACACATGAAATTGCATACACTGTGAACATACACACATGAACATACATATTATGAGATTACAAACACTATGAACATACATGCATACACACATACATACACATGACATTACATACACTATGAACATACACATGATATTACATACACTGTGAACATACACATGATATTGCATGTATACACACATGAATATACATACATATATTCATGAACATACATGCATATGAGATTCATGAACATACATACATATACATGAGATTCATTTACATACACACATGAACATACATGTGACATTAATGAACATACATACATACACATGAACATGCATACATACACATTAGATGGGTGATCCCACAATATTGGTTTACAATTCCAGTGAGGAAGGAAAATTGCAAAAATACTCCTATAAAAAAAAATCTTTTTAGGGGTTCGCATGAACTAGGGTGTTCAAATGGACCCTGGTTTGAATGGACCCTAGTTCAAATGGACCATGGTTCGAGTGAACCCTATTAAATGATGGGTCCCACTTTTTTTGCATTTTTTTAATAACGAAGACAATGCAAAATTGAATACAAAGGGGGTTCACTGAACCGGGTTCATTCGAACCCCCTTTTCCCCCTTCTCCCCCTCTTGCACCAATTTTTTGCAGAATTTTTCCCTTGAAGCTAGGGTTGAGGATGAAAATGGAGGAACTTCACAAACCCAACTAGATGATGGTAGTCCTCAGGCTAGCCATCCATCGAATATAATTTTAATATGTTTTAATTTTGTTATGTATTTTATTTTTAGTTTGATTAAACATATTTTCACTGAAAATCAAGCTCTATTTGCACATGTGGAAAAATAGCGATTATCAAAAAAGATTGAAAAATATTAATGCACTAGATATTGATGTCCTTGATCCAACAAAAAAAAATGAATTTTGATACATAAAAATGTTATGCTTTACTTTCAATGAATCATGTCTAAATTGTAAAAGGTTTGACTTTAAAACTTAATTAAGAAAAAAAAATCAATGAAATGCTATGAAACCAATTCCATGCACTAGATATCATAGTTATGAATCTAAATTCAAAAAAATTATAATTTTATCCTTCATAGAAAAAAATTTGTGTTAGCCAATGATGTCACTCTTTAAAAATGGTGTTTACTATTAGAAACTAGTTTTCAAGGAGATGGAAAAGAAGTGCAATCTGATTCAAAAAAATTGAAAAAGATATATTTAGAATCTACAGACAAACTTTCACAAATCACTAGTTTGCATCATCTTCAAATTCCTCATAGTTTAGTCGTTATAGGTGCCCGACAGTGAAGATTTAGTTAAAAAAATTAGTTTAGTGTCCAGTTTGGCCAAAATTTGTAAACCAATATTGTGGGATCACCCAGATTTATGAACGTACATACAAATGAGATTCGTGAACATACATACACTAGATATTTATGAACATGTATACCTGTGAGTATCCAAATTTAATAAATCTAGCTACATACCATGTGCATTGTTATCATACACATAAAGCATCACATCCATCATCAATATAACTAATAACGTTCATATCACATTTTCCATGTCCTCATGTACAAATACATTAATGCAGTCTTCAGTAAATCTGCTCTACAAAAATGTGCCCTAACGCATTTATCTCCTATAGCTATCATCTTAGCCTATCCCTCTATATTTCTACATGTGATCCTCATCTCTACCACCCTAAGGTGATCCCTATCATTGTCCTTGTAGAAGTCACTCCTCTTTGCTTAATGAGATAGGTCATCAATAAACCTCAAAATTGTTAAACTCATACCAAAAATAGACCTACATATAAATATTGAAAAATTATTGAGTATAATCAACATGAATTGAAAAAATTTAACTAAACAGTCTCTCAAACCAAATATGATGCAAGAATAAGAATCACTACTTAAAATTCTATCTTAGATGTCACTTTATGAATTATATGTGACAACTGCAAAAGATATAACAATTGATCTCAATCACCTATCCATAATATCTTTATTCTCCAAAACATATCGTAGATAGGGAAAAATCAAAGGTGTTTAATGTTGAAAACAATAAACTAAATAAACCCTATCAAGCACCATGAAGCACAAACTAGAATTAAAATGCAAATAAAAAGATATGCAAACCAATTTTCAAACTAGACTTGATTGACCTCCATGGCTCTTCTCCACCTGCACAAGAATGCAATATTTTGAAGGTTGATTGTTGAAGGAATGTTGGTTGCTCAATTCTGCAGCATAACGATGTGATGAAGGTGATAGATGAAGATGGATGGAAGATTGAAGACTGATTTTGACAGAGTGAGGATGCTAGATGAAGATTCGATACAAATGGCCTGTGAAAGGTTAGATTTATAGAGTTTCATGTGGACAGAGATAAGATTTGATAAGATTCACAAGGATTTGATTTTTGACAAAAGAGGAAATACAACAAGATGAGATAAGATGTTAAAAAGATAGAAAGATTTTGATTTATTGTTTTAAAGGAAATAAATCCTAAAAAAGATGAGAAGGATAATTGATGAATTATCTAATTAAATAAATTAATTAGATACACATGAGTTCAGATTTTGGAAAGAAAGCGAGAATATCCTTTTTAGATTTTATTAATTAAATAAATATTTGATTTATTTAATTAATGTTGAATTTATGATTTCATCAATTAAATAATATAAATTATTTAATTAACATTAGAAGAATTAATAGAAATGATTTAATTAATTAAATAATATAAATTATTTAATTAACATTAGAGGAATGGATGGATTATGCATAGGAAGGGAATAAATGAAATTAGTCAAATAAATAATATTTATTTAACTAATTAGATGATGACATGGGTACCTAGGGAAAAACATACTACAAGATGTCTAAATGATGCAATGTTGTGACAAAGGTATCATAAGAGGACATTTTGGGTGTCTACACATACATATATAAACAATTGAATTGTTAATAAAAAATCTTGAAGACCTATTTTAAACTCGACAATGGTGGATTTATTACCATCTTAACCTAGTTGTGCTTCACACTTGAGTGAAATAGACTTGCATATAAATATTGAAGAATTGTTGATCATAAGCAACATCAACTACAAAAGTAGTTGAACATTCTCTCAAACCAAATATGATGCAACATTAAGAATCACTATTTATGAATTATATGTGGATGAATTAAGATCATAACCTCATTGTACTCATAACACAATGGTGGATGTATTGATCTAAATCACTTGAAAAAATACCTTTGTTCTCCAAAAAACCTACAATTTATATACAAGTGAATTATTATATGTACTTTTAATCCAATACATAGAAAAAACATGAATCTAACTAAGATGAACAATATCATACATGTGTCATGGAAAAAATAGATCCGCTACTCAAGTGTTCCTAAGGGGTCATCTCTTACCTTCAAAGTATCCAATATTGCTTCATGATCAACATTACTAATTATCCATAGTTCTTTTATTCTTGTTTTTGCATGATGCTTTATTAAATTAACATTAATTGCTACAACTAGGTGTGAATACATGAGTATGATTTTGTGCTTCTCAAAGTCCTCAAATGCAAGAATTCCATTCTTTATAATCATATATTTTCACAACCAATTTCCAGCAATAGCAATTGATCATGTAGGATATGTGAACCCATCATCATCAATCATAGGTTGTGTTAGCTTTTTTTCCTTGAACACATTGTGTCAACCAATAGTCTGATCTCTCTTCATTCCCATATGATGCAACAACTATATAAACATGTCTTATTTGTACAAGGTCTGAAATATGGTTATAGTCAAATGAAATCTCCATTTCACTAAGTAAAGATGGATGAGCTTCATATAAAGGGGTTAGATATTGTGGAATCCATGTATCTACCCACTCACTTGACTCACAATTATCCAACTCAAATTTAATACAACTCTAACAAAAACAAGCTAAATCTCATGTCCAAATAGTCCATGTGCTTGTATTTGAGCTTCAAAATTAATGTATCTTTGACGATTCCTTGATTGTTTGACAACCCAATCTCTCTCCCACTATCCCTTCATCAACCAACCAAAAGAACTTACACACTCTTGAATTGAGTACCCCTCCTTGTGACAATGCATAGTTACACCACTCAACAATTGAACTTGTGTCACTAAATTTAGCACCATATCTAATCTTTAGTTGTTCTTCAAGAAGATCTCTCTTTACACATGGACTTGTTCCATCATGCTCCCATTTTCTATGCCCAACTTCAAAGAAACTCCAAATATGAGGTATACCCCTCTTTGCATGCATTTTATCAACCAATAAAATATATGAGCATTCTTGAATTGGTCATTGCAATTATCTGACCAAATGAGATGTTGAACCATTTTAATATATTTTTCCTATAAGAATTCAAAAAAAATGAAAATAATGTTGCACACATTCTAATGAATGAGATCGATCATTGAACTCATGTAAAAATGGTACTCCTTAACTATCTTCCTATTATCTTATATACTATTAGGGGTGGTGGAACCCTAAATTTCATTGTCCCACTCTTTCTATGGGAAAGCTTGTGTTTGATCCTGCCTTGTTGTCACTAGGGTTTAGGGTTTTATGGTTTCATTTCATTTATACCCTTAATCCTCTTATCGACTTATGTTCACTCATTGACCAGTTGCATCAGGTAACTGATTACTTAAGTGTTATTTTATGGCCTTCGCTATCGTTGTTTTAACCGGCCCTAGCACCTTGTTCACCCGTTGATCCTAGGAGGCTCCCTTTTAAGAACAAATTTTCCCCACATGCTTTTAAGTGCCACTTAAGTCTATCGTTGGCGATTCATTGCTTATTGCACATTCTTTTCAAACCACCCATGTCCATCCTGTGATGAGTGATGCACTATTTTTCATACTGCCCCAGGTTCATTTCCTGTCACGTGTTGTATCCTCACCGTTGGAAGGTAACCTATGATGAGTGATGTGATTAAGTATTTAACCCATCGCTCACCTTAGCACTATTGTCGGTTGTCTTGTGCGGGCTAAGGATGAACCCGCGACTGTTGATGGGTGAGTTTTTCCTCATTACGCGGGGTCAAGGCATTGTCGGTTGGATCCACCTAAAGGAAAGTGAACAAGCGATGAGCGATGGAATTTCAATGTTTGGTTAGGATCCTTCCACGATCAAAATCAAAGGCCAATACCTCATCACTGGCTTCTAAGCCATCGCTTGATGAGGTCCCAAGGCAGAACTTGAAGACACAATGGGCGATATTATTTGGTTTATGGCCCAGATCATCTTGCGATCATCAGGATCGATGGCAAGCAAGTTGAGGATGATGGATTAAGGATACAGATGGGTACATGGAAATTTTAAAGTGCCTCCTCACTATTTCTAAGTACGTGTATTAAAGCAAGTGGTGATCCTTAATGAGCCTCATTGATCGAGTTTTAAATCTTGAATGATTGACGACTGAGATCTAGCAAGCAACATTTTTTCTACTCATGCGAGTGAGCCAAGGTGGCCATTTAATGCAACTCTCATCTAATTCCCTTATTTAATAAGGATTTCCTACAGTTTGTTTGATCAACTGAAATTATCAAGGCACATAAATAGTTGTTGAAAATGTTGCAGGATTGAGTTCTGAGTTTTGAATGAGGTATTGCAAAGGTGGTCGTGAGGTATCTTCTGGTATCTAAGTGTGAATGCATGTTTGTAGTAGTGTTGCTATAGCTCAATAGTCTTCTGTGTGATATCTTCTGGTAGTGGCTATTGTGTTTTCTTACAAAATTGTCTTTGGTTAGTATTGTATTTTGGAAATATGAGTGATCCTAGTACTCTAGTCACACCAGTTAGAAGGTTTAGGAGGTTAAGTATGCATGAGCCTCTAGTGTATGTGCATGTTGCTAAACCTAGTACAACGAAAATTCCAATTGTCCCAAAAGGTAAGAGGAGTGTTCGAAGAAAGGTTGAGAAAATCACTATCAAGAGTACCTACAATCTTAGAAATAGGACTAGTTCAGAAGAATTAGTCAAGTTTAAGGGAAAAGGGCTTGTTGAGTTTGCAAAAGAATTAACGAGATCAAATAAGGGTCCTTAGGTTTATTCAGAGAATCCCTATGTTCCTGTCATGATTTTTGATAGTTCTTCAAGTGAGGAAGGAGGATCCAACCCTATTTCTGGCCATTATCTGATTTCCCTTGTGCTCTATGATGACTCGGATGATGAAGTGATTGTTGCAACTCTGATTTATGTCCTCAAACCAGGTGAAGGTGTCTATTTGGCCGCTGACAAGGTTGGGTAACACCTATGTTCTTCTACTAAGTGGTGTGTGGTGATTTGACTTCTCTTTGGCTTGTTCGATGGTTTTCTCTACTGGTATTGATTATGACTTCCCCAACATTGGTGGACGTGTTGGTTTTTGACAACAACCCCTTTTGGAAGGCTTGTGTGGGTTGCTCCAACCAATTGCTTGGCACCATTTTTTTTCCTTTTTGCTTTCCCATGGTATATAAATGATTAAATGTAACAATTTGGGAACTGACCCAAATTAAATGAAATTAATCTTGAAATAACTATGAAATGTAACTGTAATGAGCACGATGCTTGTTGCTCCCTTGAATTATAAAAGGGAATTCAAGGATCATTACAGGGGTCAAAATTTTTGAATCCAGGATGGTCTAGGTAGAATGCAGAAGATATATGTAATGCAGAAAACTTGATGAATTTGTTGGTTAATTGTCTTGGGTATAGGTTTTATATGTAATAGTCTTAGACAATTCTACTTGAATGACTGATACTAGAACAAATCTAAATTCCAAAGCATGTACTCTCTTTCGTATATTTTTGCAAATCATAAATGAAATTATCAAAGATATTTTGTTTGCCATCAATGGTTTGATTGAATGTATGGCTTTTTTTCCTTTGCTTTAGCTCAATGGGTTAATTAAATGCTTAAGGGAAGTCATAGGTTTGTAAGAATTTGCAAAAGATTTGATAAGAAATCATGTGTTGGATGTTGTTAGTTTTTGTATTGCAAGGCTTTATGAGAATAGTCCACCCATTTCAGAATAAAATCATTTGTGTACTACTGAGTATTTCATATTTGACTCCATTTACCCGATTTGATGAGGCGTTGGTCTTATGTCAAGAATTCATGTAACCAAATGAATTAGTAATATGCCTAATCATATATTCAAAATAAGACAATTCTGATTAAAATCATATCAATTCTGAAATGCAATTTTGAAATACACCTTCATTCCTAGCAAATGAATAATTATTTACTCAAAGATCAGCCAAATCCTTAGTGAGTTTTGTTTATTTTCCTATATTAGGAACCCATCTATGTAGAATTTTTCTCCATTTTAACAAATTGAAATGAATACAATTGGGAAATACCATCCCTGGTCCCACAGAACCTAAAGTGTAGGAGTAAATACTTTAAAATCCTTTACTCGTTGTGTTGGACACTAACCTAGGGATGTCTTGTGCATAAGGGCTGGCTACCCTTTGGAGAATTCTAGGGTTCAGCTGGAAAAAACACCAACAAGGGCATGTTTGTATGTGATGTGAAAAAAATAGAAATTTGAATTGAATTGTAATATTGAGCTTGGACTTCATTTTGTGGTTGCAATGTGTAGTTTTTTGTGAAATTGACTATAGAGATAATAGTTCCAATTGGGAAAATTCCTTACACATCTTGAAATGTTTATCTAACCATCTAGACCTGTGGTTGTATCTTGCATACTTGTAAAGAAAAATCTTAAAATCTAAAATAAAATCAGCAACACGTACTTCTCTTGTAACCAACTCACATCTAGAACCTTCACCTCCACTCTTCAAATTTTATTTCACTATCTCAAATATATGTTTCTCAACCATTTTCTTTCCAAAATCATGCTCGCTTCCCTCATGAATACATGATATAAAATTTGATAACCCAATACATTGCGAACAATTTTTATTTAAACAATCATAAAAAATGTAACCATCATCTCTAGCACATAAAAATACATCTAATAAGTCCCTCCATGACCTTGGTAGTTTCATTGCACCATACTCATGTAGCATTTCATTAGCATGCAAAGTAGAATGAATATTGCATAATAGTTCATGATACATAGAAAACTCCACATATTATTTGCAGCAACATATATTGCAATTTTTAAGAGACACAATAAAATGGCTTACAAGATTTGAATGCCCTTTGTGAGATTTTAAAATTTGGATGTGTTTTACAAAATAGTTTGTACAATGTTCATTGGATATGTTATAATAAATGTTTACGATGTGATGTGTGATCTTGATCACTGATTCTTAATTTTAAAATATATTTTACATTCAATGATACTCTAGAGTTAGAGTGCCAAAATAATTGAATTTTATCGTTTGTGGTAATAGTTAGATTCTTATCAACTCATGGAAGCCTACTGCTAAAATCCCAAGTTTCATTTTGAAGAGGAATATCTAGTCTTGATCTTATTGCTAGTGATTTTGACAATGTTTTACAATTTAGCCTTAATTCAACACATGTTTTTCTCAATAATCATGCCTTTCTTAATTGATTGCTTACTAAAGATGTTATTACTCTATGAGTATCTCTCTTATATTTTTCCTTAATAGTATTTACAATAGAATTGAGTGCATTAAACAAATTTTTAACAATAATGTTATTTCGATCATACTTTTTGTTTACACAAATCTTCAATTTCTTTAGTAATGGTCTTATTTTGTATGATTTTAGCATTTGTATAAAAAATTGAAATTTTTTAGTTAATGCCTTTTAGAAAAGTATTGATTAAAAATTTGGGTAGCCCACAACCGAATGGTTCATGATAACCTTTTTCCATCAATTTTCTATTATTTTCTTATCTATTTCAACCAACCATTTTGGGGTTCTGGAATGTTTTACAATATTATTGGACTCATTATAAAAAGATGGATTTAGGATTTCATTTTATTCTTTACAAAGGTTCTCTCTTCTTATGTAATTTGGAGATACATTGACTTTCATTGTTTTGTGTGTGTTATCAATTTCATCAATGTTATGAACGAGTGGATTATGGAGTGCAATTTCAATTTCATGGGGTTCATATCCAAATTTGTCAAGAAAATATTGATGTATTTCTTCTTCATCATCTATGTTGTTCCTCTTATCAATAGGTGTTTCATCACATTTTGCAATATTTTCAATTTCATGTTCAACATTTTCAAATTGAATTTCATGTTTCAACATTTTTTTTTCAATTTCATGTTCAACATTTTCAATTTCAATTTCATGTTCAACATTTTCAAATTGAATTTCATGTTTCAACATTTTTTTTTCAATTTCATGTTCAACATTTTCAATTTCAATTTCATGTTCAACATTTTCAAATTCACTATCATAGTCTCTTTCAATTTAATTTAACGGTAAAGAAGAGCCTTCTCCTTGAAGAGTATTTGTCAAACCTTTTATTTCCACCCTCTTCCTTGATCTATCTTTGTCCCTACTTGCTTCAATTTCCTCCACTTGAAATTTCCTCTTCCCTTTGGTTTTATGATGACTAATGCTTCTCATTATACAAACAAAAACAAGTAACTTGATGATTGATAGGATAAAATTTTGTGTAAAAGAGTAGAAAAAGTAAAATTTTATCTATATTAGATAGAAATCATGACATTCCCAACACCAAAGAGCATGTGGGGACCTTGGAACACCCAAAATAGAAATTGGGCCATCTTTTGCACTCAAATAAATTGACCATTTATTTTTTAAATAAAACAGATATATATTTTGTAAAGCAAAACAAATATCTGTTATATTAAACAAAACAAAAAATTATAGCAATCAAATATAATACATATAAATTATAATATTATATTTAATATTAATATACTCTAATATATACTATTTATTATATTAATATTAATATTAATATATGTTCTAATATATATTATATATTATATTAATATTAATATATTCTAATATATTATATATTATATTAATATTAAAATAATCTAATATATATTAAAT
>VDFB02137880.1:0-30571 GCA_007258455.2 Sequoia sempervirens
ATATGAATGGTTGTAGTGTTGGTAGCTATTTCATCACAAGGACTCTTCATGCTCCCCATGTTGGTGTTTGCACTAGATAAAGTTACCCCAAGTATTATGGGATTATTATTGAGATTCTTTGATTCTGCTGCTAACAAACCATTTCCTTGTTGCTCAAGATTGTTTAGCTTTGCTGATTTTTGATAATTCTTGACATCTTCATACTCACTTTCTTTAATTTGTATGGAGGATGTGTCTAATTTTGATGCTTCTTCAAAAGGTGTTGATGCTTTACAATCCATATAGGAGTCTTCCTTATGATCCATTTTTTTTTTCTCTTCAAAGGGT
The DNA here is from genome assembly GCA_007258455.2 of Sequoia sempervirens. Taxonomy (NCBI): domain Eukaryota; kingdom Viridiplantae; phylum Streptophyta; class Pinopsida; order Cupressales; family Cupressaceae; genus Sequoia; species Sequoia sempervirens. Next base: position 328 of record VDFB02137880.1, read on the forward strand.
GTTTCTGATTCACCCATTCATGTAGAGGTCTTCTTCATGATCAATTTTTGATATGTCGATGGATTCTTCAATGCCTTGATCATGTGTAAATATATTAAGAGTACGAGACTCTTGCTCCTTGGTAATGATATCAAGAGTCTGTGACTATTGTTTTGGATGAATATCATCTACATTTCCATTAGGAGTTAGCATCTCACGGGTAGATGGAGGAGTATGTGATATATGGATATGATCATTATTTGTGACATCTTGTATAGATTGGATAATGCCCATTAGATCATGGTAGTATCTTGGGGATATAGATCTTTGATCTTGACTTGATGTGGTGTTATCTTCAATATGCTTTGGTTCATATTTTTGACATGGATCAATTTCAAAGGATGGATTGTTTGCAAAGGGTTCTTGACCATCTTCACTATACATGGGTATTGGCTTAATATTTTCTTGATCTTTGAGTGGATTTTGATCAAGTTTTGAGTTGAGGATTCCTTCAATATCTGCAACCATGAGGTCAAAGGATGTCAATATGTCTTGGAAAGGACCATTTCTATACTTTGGAATAAATTATTGATATATGTCCTCTAACTCATTAGGTGATGTAGAGACATTGCCAAAATGATCATTGGAAGATGAATCTTGAATTTTATCCTCAAACATGGTGGTGGGGATATTGTCAATGTTTTCAATCATAGGATCAAATGATGTAAATGCTTCTTGAAATGGATTGTTTGATATTGTTGACAGGTCTTGATCATGATTAAAAATGACTCTTGATGTATTTTTATTTGATCATTGGATGTGGTAGACACATCTTCAAGGTGCTCATTGATGGATAGATCTTGATCATTATTTTCAACAATTGTGGTGGAGAGATTGTTATTGCCATCATTAATGGTTGAGTCTTGATCATTATGTTCAATAGTTATTTTTTCTTGATCAAGGAGGTCTTGGATGAGATCTTTGAGTTTGATACAATCTGACGTGTCATGACCTTTTGTGCTATGGTATTCACAATAAGCATTATCGTCATCCCATGGAAACTTGATGCTAGGTTCATCCCCATTTAATGATTCTGGAATTTTGATAATTTTAGCATGGATTAACATTTTTAATGTTGATTCAATTGGTTCTCCCAAAGGAGTGTATTCACGTTTGTCATCTTGTGATATTTTTGCTTGTTGGGGTTGATCTAGTTGTGGTTGATCTTGGAGATGTGGTGATTGATTTTGATATTCAACTTCTTGATATTGAAGATGTTGTGCTTGATGTGGTTGTGGACACAAATTAATGTTTTGATAGCATGGTTTAATTAAAGGGGGAGTGTGTCACTTTTGGGGTCGAGATATCTCTTGGTGATATGAATCAACAAATTTTCTAAGTATAGCAATTTTCTTTCACATAATTTGATCTTGATTTTGATTTTGATACCCTTGGTGCAGTTGATTTGGTTGTTGGTCAAGCATATTTGGAATATACACTTGTGGTATTTGTATGGGATTATGCACAAATTTATTTGGGACCATGTTCTGATTTGGGATGATGTTTAGATTTTGCATCATAGGTTGGCATTGAACATTGTTGGGGTTGGGAAACATATTTCTTTGATTTAGGTAACCTTGATTTTGAATGGTGTTACTTGATTTGGATCAATATATTGAGTTTTCAAAATATTGTTTGGATTTTGAACATGTAAGTGGTGTGATTTGCAAACGTATCTATCCCATACTTCACCAAGTGTGGATTTGATATGTTCATGTTTGGTAAGTTTATATTTGGTATATTCACATTTGGCATGTATTGATCTGATGGGATAATGTTGTTTTGTTGAAGACTCATGTATTGTTCATTTGGATGATAGATTTGTAGGTTTTGACTTTGATTTAAATATACCATAGGGAAAGGTGTTCCAAATTTTGGATTTGGCATACTCACATTTGTTGTAGAATTGAGGTTTGTAGGATATAATGATCCCATGTGTGGATTGCATGAATGTGAGTTTTGATAATAAATTGGAATTATAAGGCTTTTATATTTGGGCTTATTTAGAACACTCATTATGTATGAATCAAGTTTATATTCCATGTTTTTCTTTTGTTCTGACCTTGTTGCAAAAGTGAACCTTTAAGGTGTTTTGGACCAATGGTGAATCGATGATGAAAGGGGTGAATGATAAGGGGGATGAAATTTCTAAACTTTTGGACAACACTTTAGAATTAAAGGTTTGATATTTTGATGTCATGGATAAAAGTGTAAATGAACTTGTAAATGTTTAAGGTAGACTTGTGACCTTTAAGATAAATTTTTTCACAAAATGTGATAACCAACTCAACTAAGTGCATGGAAAAGGATCCAATTCACACACAAAGTAGATAAGTTATGGTTTGGTTTTATAGATGTTGAATTCTAAAGTGTTGGTGTGTTCAATATTTTGCAAAGTTTGGTGAAGTGAAGGATAAAACATGATGAAGGATGGATGAAATGTTTGACCCAATGTTGACCTAGAGTGAACCTTTGTTTTGCAAGACCAAGGTGGTGAGAAAAATGTTATACCTATAAATAGATCAAACCCTAAGGACTCAATGATTTTGGAAATAGGACCCAATGATTTTGACAATAGAAATTGGACTCAATATTTTGCAATGTTTTTCTTGCCTTAGTTTTCTTGTATTGGAGATTCAAAGTTTGAACATACATCAATGTGGGGTGTTCATTTGATTTAATCTTGGATTAATGAAGTTATTTTTACCACAAAACTTGTCTTGCTTAAGTTTCAAACTAAATGTCAATGTCAAAAACATCATAAATTTCACAAGGTCCATTTTGTGAAAATCATGAGGTTCAAGCCATAGTTGCCTATGTTAACTTTAGGAAGTATGGATTGAGATATAAACCAAAATACTTAGGAGTCTCTATGAATAAATTCTTAGGAAAAGCATTAATATCAAGGTTTTGTCAAAGGGTATCCATACTTCGACCAAAGGGTTTGAAATTTTGAAAAGACTTGTGTTGATGTTTGTTTTCAATGTTTTAGAACCAAGCAAAGTGTTAAATTGACTCACAAACATTTACCACCTTAGGTTCAGAAGATACTAATTGCTAAATCCCCACTTGGATTTCTCCAAAAACTAAGACAATGTGAATAGTTATAGATTTGGTGACACTAGCTCCCCTCCATGATAGACACTTCTTTGGAAAACCAAATTTCAAAATCCTGAAGATCCGAAGAGCCTAAGGATTTTTTTGTTTGAACAATTGAATAGTAAAATGTGGGGTGGCTTCAGAATGACCGTTCCTACACCAACAAGCATAAAGGTTTTTGGCTTCTAAACAATGGTTCTTAGTAAGGGATTTCATTCAAGGTGGCCATACATGTGGCAAGATTAGCTCAAGTTTATTTCAATCAAGAGGCCTCCCAATCTCTTCCTAAGAAGATATTTTAACATATCACATAGATACTACAGGTGACACTTGTTAGTATGACACATTTGCACCTGTTGTTTATGACTTTCGTCACAAACACATTTTTATATAGTGACTTGAAAGATCTTGGATTTAGCTCATTACTGCTTGGGTCATTCCCTCCTTTCAAAGTGGGGAGGTAGGCCCTCTAAAGATAAAAAAAGCAAGGAAGTACATTTGTAGTTTGATTTCCTAGTTCGCATGAAACAAGGAGAGAGCACACACAATGCCTTTTCCCTACACTATCATGGGGTTCATTTTTTAATCCAAATTGAAAGATGTGGGTGATTATGCAAAATGTTAAGGAATGTTTCTGGTTCTCAAGATCACCAAGTGGCATGAGAGAAGTGCATACACATTCAATAACAAAGATGTAAATCACAAAACACAACAAACACTCATTAATTTTAACCCCTAAAGCTAAGATGAATTCATTTTATGCACCAAAAGAAATGTTAAGTTGTTTTGTTCAATTTTAAACCCAAAGTAAAATGATGAAATGAGGGTTCAATTTTAGTCCCATTTGAGTTTTCTTTTTAAGACCCAATTGAAAATTAGTGTGGTCCTACAACATAAAAAGAAAAGCATGAAAAATGGGTTATAATTGCCCCAAAGTGTTGAAACGCATGTTACAATTATAAAATTTTAATATTTGAATGCTTCTTCACTTCAACTTTTATTGTCCAACCTGCAAAACCCAGTTAGCCTAAAAACCTGAAAAAACTCAAAGGCATATTAGTGATCAGATAAAGTAAAAAAATTAAAGCACATGCTAAAAATTGATCATGATTTTTGCTTACCAAAGATAGGCATCATTGTTCACGATAGTGTCACTATATGTCATATGGGTGTCGCTCTACAAAAAACCAATGACAGTGATAGTGTCACTATTTGGGGAGCATCATCGTTTATAAATCTTTGACACCTCTAAAAATTATTAGCATCGCTATTTATTTTAATCAGTTCCAGGATATTAAGTAGGCATCACTATTTTTTATGATGATAGCATCACTATATGGCGACGCCCAACAACGGTGTCGCTAAAATTCTCTTGGGCGTCATTGTATCCTAAAAAAATGAAAAAAAGGAATTCAAGATAGAAATTGATTAGATTTGATCTATTAGGCCCTCCTTCTAACTCCAAAATGTGACCAACAGATTAGCATGGGACAATTACGCTTGATCCATGAATAATTGAACCATAATGAAGCCACTAATGTCAATCTCAGTAAGATCAGTCAAGTGTAAATTAAACCAAACATCAATTAAAAACAAGCATACTAAACGACAAAAGCATTAAAAATGCCTACTCTAATCCATTGAAACCTATCTCATAGTGGGAGAGGTGTCGGGTTGATGTGGAACGATGACCCTTTCCCAATCCAATGGATAAATGAGCTTGTTTCAACCAGTTTTATTGAAGAAAATTGGTGAAACCATTGTGAGATGTGTATGAAAACATGATTTTAGTCTAAATGAGCATGTAATAAGGCTAGTTGGCCAGTTGTATTGTTGAATGCCCTTGTGGTAAGCATGTGAGCCCTAGATATTTTCCCTTGAGGCCTATGTTGCATGTAAGATTATCAATTTAATAAAGTTTTATGTTCACATGTCAGTTTGTTATGTTATTTCTACTATGTTGACTCATTACTACATGATTCAGAATATTCCTTCTAGAACCCTCCTATTGTGACTGCACCAAGTGGTATCAGAGCAAGTTTTTGATTCCTAAAGACACTCTTTGAGGTGAACAGATCGCTGACCTAAGGTATACTACATTCATTTTCAACCAATCGACAATTGTGAGGTAGTTGAAACCCTTGTAGCCAGATCACCAAATTGAGGCAATTGCACCAATTTGAGGGGAGATATGTCACCAAGGAGAGCACCTACTATGGAAAATATTGCTAGAAGAATGGATGAGATGTTGGAAATTATGCATGAAATGTGAGTATGATTAGATGCAGTTGAAGAGGATAAAAGGCGAGGCCTAAACCCTAGACTGAATGATGAAAATGATGATGAAGCAGAGCATGTTGTGAACCAATTTATAAAAACCCTATGCAAAGAAGAAGAAGAATAATTAGACTAGATCAAGATATTGAAAGCAATCTCAAAGATTGGGAAAGGACCTAGAGTTGAAATTTAAAATTACGCAAAAAATTTGAATCTTGAAGAGTTGATTGATTGGATCAATGAAATAGAAGAATATTTTGAATATGAAGAAATTGATGATCCAGAAAGAGTGAGATTTGTGAAAAAAAATTGAAAGGTCATGTTGCATTATGGTGGAAGGAAGTTAAATTAGATTGAAATAGAAGAGGCAAAGAAAGAATCAACAAATGGGATAGAATTGTGACGAATTTGAAGAATCAATTTATACTAGCCAACTATGAACTTGCATTGTTGAAGAGATTGCAGAACCTGAGACAAAAGGAGAGATATATGGAGTATACTAAATAATTATACAATATCATAATTAGAATTGTTCATAGAGAAGCAAGCAAAGAAAAGGTTGCCAGCTACATCAATAGATTGAAATTAAACATTCAAGAAGAATAGATTCTAGTGAAGATGACATTAGTTGAGGAAGCATACCAATTCGCATTAAAGGTAGAAGAGAAGATGAACAAAAAATTTGAACAAATAAAAAGAAGTGCAATAGAAGATTCTAGAAAAGTGGACCCCAGTTTGGAGAAAGAAGACCTTATATGGAGTAGAACAAAGATGTAAAACCCTACTAGAGTGAAAAGAAGGATGCTAATTCACACTGCAGAGGTAGAGAAGATACAAATTTCTACCATAGTTATAGAGGAGGTCAATTCTTACCACAATGATGGATTCTAGAGATATGAAAGAAGATCTAAGAGAAGACCATTTAGAGGAACCTGTTTCTAGTGTGGAGGTGAAAGACAGAGCATTTGAGTGTCATTGGGGAAGTACTGGAAAGAAACTTGAGCATATCAAAAGAGAAACCTATGTGGATGAAGAACATGTTGGATCCCCTAATTTAGTTGGGAAACCAAATAAAGGAAAAAAAATAGTGATGAGAGCTTTGATACATGAAGAAGTGATTGAGAAACCACCGCAATGGAAGAGTCTATTCAGAACTAGATGTAAGTCCGAAGGAAAGGTATGTAAAGTTATCATTGATAGTGGTAGCACTAATAATCTAGTTTCAGAGGAGATGGTAACCAAGTTGAATTTGGAAAGATTAAAACATCAAAAACCTTATAGAATAGTGTGACTAATGGATTAGCACGGGCTGATTATGCTTGATCCATGAAGAATCAAAGCATAATGAAGCCACTAACACCAATCTTAATAGGATCAATCAAGTGTAAACTAAACCAATCATCCATTAAAACCAAACATACTAAACTATGAAAGCTTTAAAAATTCCTATTGTAATCCATTAAAACCTATCCCATTGTGGGAGTGGTGTCGCATTGATGTGGAATGACAACCCTTTCCCAATCCCATGGATAAATGAGCTTGTTTCAATCAGTTTTATTGAAGAAAACTGGTGAAACCATTGTGAGATGTGTTATAAAACATGATTCTAATATAAATAAGCATGATGCAAGCTAGCTTAACATGATTTTATGCTAAAATGATATAGATATGCAAATACAAAGCTAATCTAAATGGATTCTAAACTAAAAGATGCAAACCCTAATTAACAAATAAGCTAAATGGATGCATTATGTGATCATGGAAGTCATTAATGGAAGTTAAGCTATTATGCAAGTAATTAAACTAAAAAGATGCTAAATATGTGCTAAATATGAGTGTGAGTGTGAGTGATTTTAACAGCATAACTTTGATGTTAAAAGATGGATCCATTTGTCTCCAAATAGTGACCTATTTATAGAAGAGCAAATGAGAAATGAAGGGTTGAGATTGAAAAAGATAATCAATGGTCAAGGATGGAAGAAGTTGGAGGCATTGATCATGGATTCTCATTAACGGATGAGAATGAAAGAAGAGATTTTAATCAAGGGTTCACCTTTGTCCAAGGGTATGTGCAGGATCATGATGGGCCAAAAAGTGGTGATATGATGGGTATGTGTAGGGTATGTAGCTGACAACTTTTTTTTACCCAAAATTGATGAAACAAAAAGGGTTTTTAAAGGAGATTCTCAACTTTGCACCAATATAAATTATGCTTTACTTTGAATTTAATAAATAATTGTATTCATTTTCTATTTGAATTACAACTAAAGTCCTGATTTATGGCTGATTGAAAAACATCTATAGCTTTCAAATCGATATCACATTTTTGAATCTAAAACATGCATCACATTCTATACTTCACATACTATAGGATTAAAAAAAATGAATTTCATGAAGTTTTATTAAGTTAAGGTGGCAGACATAGAGTTTTTATATTTTTTAAAGTTGTAATAAAAATTCATAATTAATTATTTACTTGGAAAAAATTACAAAAAATATGCATCACATTGGGACATGAGCTCTCTACTTATATCTAAAATATTATAAAATAAATATTATCATTTTATTTTGTTAGGTGGTTAGACAGATGCCTACTTATTTTTCCTGAAATTTAAGTACTCTATTGAAATTTCAATTTTCACAAATAGATTTAAAAAAGAAAACCTAGTAGTTTAGAAACTACATTCAATTTTCTATAGATTCTATTCTTACATATTTTTGAAATAATATAGATAACTTATTCAAATTTTTACGTCAAGTTTCCTAACTCTGACTTTTTTGAATTTTTTGCCACTTAAGGGCCTATTTTTACCGTGATGATCCTGCACATACCCCCAAACAAACACACTTTCAACTTGCTCAAGAAGTCAAGTTTGTTAGAAAAATGAATATTCACCTTTTTCAAATGAGTGAGGAGAAAGAATATTCTTTGGAATATTCTCATGGGTGAGGAAAAATGATGTGAGGAAATTAGATTAATTAATAATTGATAATTAAACAATGTTAATTCTGCAGTTAGGGGATTTTAGAAGAATTAAATGATATCCATTAAATAAAATTATTTAATGAATGGGGGAAAGGTGGAATGACATTTAATTAAATAACTTAGAGTTATTTAATTAAATAAGAAGATTTAGTGATTTAAATTAAATATTTTGATTTATTTAATTTAATGAGACAAAATGTTAGTACAAAAGTGGGTGAATTAATGTGAATAAATTAATTAGGTTAATTAGATGCAAATGACATAGTTAATTAATTAGCTAGGCTAATTTAATCAATTAAGCAAAAAGAGCATGGGTTTCAAGATGAAATGATATTAGTATACCTGATTCAAGTGTATGATATTATTCAAGACATTTTTTCGTGTCTACAAATAGCATGGATTTGAAATGATCATAAGATATTGGTGAATGAGCAATGTTTGGTCAAATTTCATATTAGATCTTATAGGGATCAAGTATTGTGTGATATAATACATATGGATGAATGCCATTTATTATTAGGGAGATTGTGGCAATATGATAAGAAAACAATTCATGATGGAAGAAGGAATACTTATATTGTGACATCAAATGGAAAGATAATCAAGTTGATACCTTTGGAGAAAGAGGAGAAGATTGGATTTTGAGGCACTACCAGACTTTGTTTGGTAGATGAGAGAAAATTTCTCAATGGATTAACACATGAGAACATGTGTTTTGTATTGATTCCAAAGAAGGGTGGTAATCCAAAGGTAGAGAATCATACTACAGAGAGAGAAGTATCAATTTTTTTGATAGAGTATGAAGACATCATGTCAGATAATGTACCAAAGTGATTTCCAACAATCTAGAGTATCAGTCATCATATAAACCTTAAACTAGGAGCGAGTTTACCTAACAAGGTAGCACATAGAATGACACTGACAAAAAATATAGAATTGAATAGATAGATTCAAGAGTTGTTGAGGAAAGGATTAATTAGAGAAAGTTTGAGCCCATGTGTGGTACCTGTTGTACTTGCATCAAAGAAAGATGGAGAGTGGAGAATGTGTACAAATTCAAGAGAGATTAATAGGTTTGCTGTCAAGTATAGATTTCCATTGCCAAGGATGGATGAAATTATGGATTATTTGAGTGGAGCAAGGTATTTTACAAAGAGTGACCTAAAGAGTGGATATCATCATATCACAATTAGAGAAGGAGATGAATGGAAGACTACATTTAAGACTAATGAGGTATTGTATGATTGGTTAGTAATTCCTTTTGGATTGACCAATGCTTTGAGAACTTTCATGAGATTGATGAATGAGGTATTGAAGAAATTCTTGGGTAAGTTTTTCATTGTTTATTTGGATGATATTCTGATTTTCAGTAAGACTAGAGATGAACATTGTGGCACATCCAACAAGTATTGCAGAGGTTGAGAGAAGAGAAGTTGTTGATTAATGTCAAGAAGTGTAGTTTCATGAAGACAAAGTTAGTATATCTTGGATTTGTCATTTATGTTGAAGGATTGAAGATGGACCCTAAGAAAGTGAAAGAAATTATAGACATTAGAGAGGTTAGATAATTTCATGGATTAGCTAGTTTCTACTAGAATTTTATGTGACCTAAATAGTGGATATCATCATATCACAATTAGAGAAGGAGATGAATGGAAGACTACATTTAAGACTAATGAGGTATTATATGATTGGTTAGTAATTCCTTTTGCATTGACCAATGCTTCGAGAACTTTCATGAGATTGATGAATGAGGTATTGAAGAAATTCTTGGTTAAGTTTTTCATTGTTTATTTGGATGATATTCTAATTTTTAGTAAGACTAGAGATGAACATTTGTGGCACATCCAACAAGTATTGTAGAGGTTGAGAGAAGAGAAGTTGTTGATTAGTGTCAAGAAGTGTAGTTTCATGAAGAAAAAGTTAGTATATCTTGGATTTTATCTACTGAGTAGTAGTGGAAAACTGACCTGATGGCATCATTAACTCCTAACCACATTTCTCTCTACATTTGGTCTCATCTATTGGCTTTGTCACTTCTATCCCCATTCAATCACATGGGCCCCACACTACACCATATCTCATCATGCTATGTGTATGTTTTATGTGTTTTGTATGCACACATAGGTGTGTTTTGTCTACAAGTTAGTCATCCCCAAAATATTGTTCTTATGTGTACAACATATGTGGGTAGCAAATGTACAAGCATTGGATTGCTCTTTATATTAATAGTTTGTCCTTATCACAAATATGTAAGCAAGGTGAGCTTAACAAATGTACTATGTATTTTCCCATTAAAATGTGATATTTTCAAAAGTTTTAGTGTTCAACTATTGGTCCATTTTTTTTGATATAAGTTATATTATAAATAAGCATTTGTTCTTTTATAACAAGTAGTTTTTTTTTTGTTAAGCTATTGGTCCATTTTGTTGAAGAAAAAGTTAGAGATAACAAATATTTATGGTTACCAATAGGTATTCGGTTCATTTAGGTTACATATAAGTTATATTTAAATAAAAATATGATATTCTAGAAGCAATAAATGTTTTTTTTGTTCAACTACTAGGGGTACCATGATTAAGTTTCAGTCAAATCTTTAAAAAACAAATTTTAGACACTACTCAATAGATGTATTGATGTGGCAAGTTGTTTGATGAGTCACACCTCCAAACCTTAGTTATAGATAGATAAGAGGTGAATCCACATTTCAAAAAGAAAATGAAGGTCCTACAATATTCCATTTGATCACATGCTAAGAAAGTTAGCTCAAGAGGACTAATGGCCCCTCTCCCATGGTTTAGGATGCTCCATTGAGGATGTGGAATATTTGAGGTGCCTAATAACTTTGGATCCAATTTATTTTTGTTTAACTTATTCTATATTATAGCTGTTATTTTTGCAATTGGTAATGTTATAATTAGATTTTTGGTACACCATCAATTGAACACTTAAGCTGGTGAAATAGAAACTTCAATATGATATCATTTTTTCCCATACAATGACTAGTAGTTTCACCTAAAACATTAGTGAAGTACCACACATGCTCTCACATGTCCATTTCATACTTTTTTATTATTTGATTAAGGGTGTTTGTAGAAACCCAAATAAATAGAAGGAAATAGGAGCTCTTGTTGCAAGAGCTATATACTTTGTGTTTATTTTAGGTTTTCTTTGTCATTTATAGTTAATGATGTTGATTGGAGGATGAGGAGTATTTTAGGTATACTTGACCAATCTCTGCACCTAATCAAAACAAGGCTTTTATATTTATTCTACTTTATAGTTAAGTAGTTTCTTACTACGGTAATGTTGGTATGTCGTAGTTGGATTTTTGATATAGTTGTCAGTTGAGCATTCAACTTGGTGAAATAGTAACTTCAATATGGTATTGATTTTGTCAGTATAATGACTAGTGGTTTCAATTACAACACTATTAAAGTACTACACATGCTCACATATCCATTTCATACTTTTTAATCATTTGATTAGGTGTTGTTTTTTTCTAGACACCCAAATTTGTCAATACCCAACCACATGACTTTATCCTATTTCAATTATTAATTAAATAAAATATTATGTATTTATTTAATCAACTCATTCTGATTCCTCACCTTAATTAAATAAATTTATTTAGCTCAGTTCTACCTTTTTTCTCTTATCTCACAAATTAAATAATATCTGGTTTTCTTATCTTAAACATAATAGTTAATTAAATCCAATTAATTAGCTAAGTTTAAAAAAATTAATTATGATTATTTAATTAATCATATTTATCCTAAAAGGATACATCAAAATCTTGACTATCGATTATCCTCAAACATTCCTCACTCTTCATTTAGCGCATGTGACTCACACATGTGTGAGAATTCATGTGTCTCCATCCCTTGTCTCCATGTGACCTCTCACACATGTGTGAGGAGTCACATGACACCTTTCATTTTCCCAATATATTTTCACACATCTATGGGAAGAGACTTGTCTTTACCTCGTCCCAAGGAATTCTCACACATGTGAGAGGACATTTGTCTTTATCACTCCTTCCTATGAGAGGACTCATCCTCCACCATTAGATTTGGTTAAACAAATTTTAGCCCTTGATCATTCTTCAATTCTCTTACTTCTCAAATCTATCAATCTAGTGATGTCCTTTGGTATCCTCTCCTCAACTCTAACTTCTCATCAATCCTCCACCATTCATCTTCAAATATAATCTTTAATCATTTATCCTTTATTTAATCTAAATCTATTTAAGAGAGGCTTTCCCCTCTTATTTCATCATCTCTCCATATCCTAACTCCACATTTTCCTTTTGATCATCGCATTCTAACCTAAAGTCATGTTGTCATTATGACAAAAACTTACATACATTTTTTCAAGATACATCTACTTCATCTTGTGAGCACATTGAGAGAGTATTGGGTGCAACTCTTTTTTTAGGTCAATTGGAGGTGCAAAGAAAGACAAGGTATAAAGGTTTATTATTGTATTTAAATCTTAATTTTATTCTTTGTTTTTCTTTCCTATCCATTCTAACATGTCTAGTGGGACCCACATCCCTATCACTAATTTTCATTTGAGTTTTTGTATTCTAACATTTTAACATTTTCATTTTGTATTCTAGTGCTTACATTTTCATATCAACTCTCTATGTCTTGTAGTTCTTGCATAATTTCTATGTTTCTCATATTTTTGTGTCTTGTTTCTAACATTTTCTTGCTAGTTTATGACTTCTTGTTTCTTTTTGTGTAGGCTCTTTGTGTTATTTCATAATTTCCATCATTTTTAACCCTTTATTTTAGAATAACATATTTTCTTGTGGTGGTTTTTTCTAATCCAATGTAATGCTCTTGATCTATAAAGAAACACATATGTAAATTAGTGCTTTTTCCTTATCATTTAGCACTTGTGTGCCTAGAAAATTTTTCTATATTTTGTCATTCTATATTTTTATCTTTCAAATTTTATTTTTTGTCTTCTAATACAATTTTTTTGTCATTTCCACCATTATAACATTTTTTTAATGGGTTCTTACTAGTTTTTACGAAAAATCACTAACATCTACTTATTTTTTTTACAAGCTCCTAATTCAACACTTATGCTAATCGATGCATACATAGTTTAGTGCTTCCTCTCTATGAATCTACACTTACACATAATATTTTGACATATACATGGATTGATGCATATGCATACTAGCACTTCTACAGATTAACACCTCTATAGTTCTCAACTCATCAATGTTGATTTGTTTATTTTCCCCCACTTTCATTGTTTTAATGATTACACTCTATACATAGTTTCTTCTACATTTTTGGTTCTATTTTTAGTTTTATGGATTTTCATGCTAACTCTTTTATTTTAATCTATGACTCTAACCAATTTGTTTATATTTTTATTCTTATCAAAGACCATTAATCAAACTACTAATATATTTGGTGTATTTCTATGCTTGTCCAAGATTATTTTCTAAATCACTAGTTATGGTTGCACTAAATTAGAGAAATAGAAAAAGAATATCATTTGTTTTATCTTTGAGTGAGTGGCATGTGTGCTTTCATCTTGCACCTTTGTGTGATCTATAGAATAAAAACATCATTAAATTTTTATTTTCTTCTTCATCCTAAGGAACCCAACATTTCTATGCACTCCCCTTGCACTTCATGTGGTTTTGGATGACCAAAAACACTTGGAACATTCCTCTATAAGGGGCCTACCAAAGGATTTGATCACTTTAGGGGATGACCCATAATCCCAAGTGATGGGTGAATCAAAAGACACACCTCTTAGAAGAAAATGTTTGTTAATCATGGCCCTAAGCCCCTAAGAACTTTATACCTTGGGGAAATGAAAGTGGGTAATGGGTTACCCTCTCCTCCTAGTTTTTTGATATTTTTTCCTTTCATTTAGAGGTTTAGCCTCATGTAACCTTGTGATATATTAATGATGATTATAAACACATTGTTTATTATATCTTAAGACCTTTCAACCATCTCACTTATGGTGCATTAGTTATTGATTAGGCTCAAGAAGTTACTCATAATATACTTCCAAGTGGTAGAAGTAGAGCTCACTTTGGGCTAGGATTTAAACCTTCAAGACAAGGTATGTATAGGTGGTCCATGACCTTGCATTCCTAGCTACCCACACCATTCGTAGATACTAGTATAAATTTGAACCCACAAAGGTAACACACCCACTTGAATAATTCTATATTTTATTATCCTTAGAGTGTTTCCTTTTCAAAATCCATACACTAAATCCCCTCTAATCCATTTTTTTGTTTGGTGTTCTTTCAAATTCACCCCTTAGTCAAGGAAGAAGACTTTCATTCTAAATCTATAGTCATTGAAAATTATCACTAGGCCTGTGACTTTATTAAAATCCCTTTTTCATCCTTGATAATTGACTAATCTTAATTATTTAATTATTACCTAATGTCGTAAAATCTTCTATTAATTAAATAATCTAAATTATTTAATTAATTCATTTTATCCTTCTATGTCCTATTTTGATTAATTAAATAAATTATTATTTATTTAATTGCATCACTAATATCTTTTACTTCTATAATTAAATAAATTTATATTTATTTAATTAATTATTTGTCATTTTCCAGTATAATTAAATAATTATGTTAGCTTGTTCTATCACAAGACAATTAAATTTTATTTAATTAAATGACTCATCTTTTCTCTCATTTTTTGAATTAAATTTCTATTTAATAAAAAAGTTAATTTTCCTTTTCCTGTTGCATTTAAATAATGTTTCCATTATTTGAAAAAGTAATTTCCCTCTCAAACTGAAGTGATTTTTGTAAAAATCCGTCAATTTCCTCATTCTTCCATTGGTCTCATTTCTATATTATCTCATCTCGTTTAATTTCATTCATTGATCAAAATAAAAATCATCTAATCTCGACCGTCCATTTCACATCCGTCTCTCTATAAATAGCATTGCTATTTATCATTTTCGCATCTAGAGAATATAGGCTACCTTGGTATTGAGAAAACTTTGATATTTTTCTTTGTCCTAGTCATAGGCTTGTTAAGTGCATACTGATAATTCTGAGGGCATTATTTAGATAGAAGCAAAATGGAGAAGGATAATGGAGGTGATGCAATGGAGGTGTAAAATCTACGGTAATATCATTTCTTGTATTTTGTATTAACACACTCTTTTGTTCTCCATTATTAGATTAAAAATTTTAGGTTTATTTATTGTGCTGAGTAATATTAAAATCTAGTTTTCTTGATCATAGATGGTGAACTCGACGTGAATGACAGTTAAAGACATTTTTTTGTAATAAACATTGACATGGTTAGTTTTTTTGTAGTGTTTTGGATGATAATATGAATTTGAAGCTAACATTTGATCATATTTTCCATCTTTTCCATGCATTGTTGTTCAGTGACGACTTAGAAATGGTTTCAAATTTTTCCTTTATTTACTAAATATTATTCATTAAGGTGGCTAAATTTGCTAAATTCTACATAATACTACTATGCGCTAATTTTTTTTTGCACTAAATTATTACTTTTGTTTGCTAGTTAATACTTCTGCTAAGTTTTTAATGCATTATGTGAGAAACAATGATTAGTGACATTCAATCTTGATTTGATTTCTATCTATGAATTTGTATTTTCTATTTTGATAAGGAACTTCATGATTAGCTGAGACCTATACACGGTATGATAATGCTTCACAAAAAATTCAATAGTGTATGCTAGGCATCATCACTGTGACCAATTCTCAAGATTTCTTTTCAACAACCATGCATGCATGTCTACCTACTATTGAGTGGGAAATTAAATCCTAACTTTTATGACTTCTATTTGTTGGAGTACAATGAACACTTAGAGGGGGGGTGAATCAGTGTTCATACAAATTTTAACTTTTATCAACTTTTTCAAACTAGTTTTGTTTATGCAATATAAAGCAAGAAGAAATGAATAGCAGTATACTCAAACATACATAAGAACATGGCACAGATAAATGTCCTAAGTGGAAACCCTCCTGTGGAATAAAACTACTCGAAATTCCTCATTGGCTTATCTAAAAATTTATCTCTTACAATGCCTCACTAGTTCTGAACCTCATTGGCAAGAATGGCCTCACTAACCAAAGAACCTCACTGGTTACAAATATGCCTCACTAACAAAGATATGCCTCATTGGAAAAGATGTGCCTCACTGTTAAGTGCCTCATACCATCATAGTTCTGATACAAATACTGAGTATCATCTCTATTTCACTTTCACAACTTCTTCTAATCTCACATCACTTGAGATTCAAAAGCAAAATTTCAAGCACAACATAATGATGCATATAAATATACCTTTATATACAACACTATAAAATACTTAAAAAATTGATCAATTTTACAAAGCATTGAATGTGCTTATCCAAACAACTTTTCAAATATGGATCAATGAAATGTCATTTTCCAATCGAAGAATAATATTTCTTTTCTATTGAACACACTAAAGAATGAATTCAAGAAAGTACATATAGTGTTTTAAATTTTTAAACTAAAACATAACTTCTATCCTTAACCTTTTTCTTTAACAAGTACCAAAATGATAATGATACTACTCAATTCCCTAACAACATAATGCTTTGTTGAAATACATCATGTGATATGAATGATAATTGAAATAATGTTCAAAAACCATTGACAAAACACAACATAGATTTGACATAACCACAATATGATTTTCATGTTAATGAAAACTTTACTCCACAACTGTTATCAGAAATGTAACTGCTCCTATCAAAACTGAATGTCTTTAAGCAATGTCACTATCTTTGTTAGACAAAATCTCAAAAAAAACTAACCCTTAATATCAAACAAGATAAAAACTATTAATACAGCCAATAAACTCTTTCAAATTAGAGAAAAAAGAAAAGGGATTAAGGAAACGAATCACCTATTAATGCATTCTTCTCTTTCCACTGAGAACTTTCCTCAAACTGTCAATGCCAAGTCAAACTATCATCCTGTAACCATCTATTAAAAAAATTTGTTCTATCTCTCTCCATCCACACTATATCGGCATGGTAGTAAGAAGCCCTAACTACTGAAACTGTGCCTTAGCTTTGAGAGCTAGCAAAAAGGAGCCAAAATAATGAAATACAAAATAAGCTCGAACCCTTGATTTTTCCTTTTTACACAAATGACTTATGTCCACATAAAATTCTACTCAAACCACTCCCACTTAAGGTGCATTTCAGTGGGAAAGATTTTAATAAAACTTTGCATATAAAAATACCCACAACCTAGTCATTTAAAGTGACTTAAACAATTAACATGTTGTCAACATGTTGTCACCTCGTATAATGACCAAATGAGCATATGAAAGACAAGACATATATTGTCTTGCAAGATGACAATAACATCAAGATAAATATGCCTTGAACCAAGAACATTAGCAAGTATATCATAGAAACATATATACATGCCACTATATCAACCACTGTATCAAAATATGACCTGTTCATGAAAGTATATCACCATCCACACATCAAGTGTATGATGAATTGAACATAATTAGAGCACCTCCTAGGTCCCACAGAGCTCTAAGTGAAGGAGGAACCTTCAATCTATTCACTTGTCAAGTTGGCCATTCCTCTTAGGGATTCTTGATTATAGTAGTTGGCTACTCTTTAGAGAGCTCTAAGGGTGTATTGGAAAAAACACCAACAAAATGGCAACTCTGTGGGGGATAGTTCTCATTCTCTAGATGCAGATCTTTGCATCATAGAGTCAAATAGTGAGCGAGTTTTGAACATCTTGTTCAAGTATTGATCAATTCTTGAACCTGGTGGAAGATTAGGTTGCATTAAAGTTTGAGGAACCTAAAAGTGACTCCACTATGGAAGCTAACCCAAAGCCTATATTATTTTGAATTAACTTATCTCATTTGAAGTTTTATCCTCCATGATAGGAGGTGGTGACTTTGACAAAATAACATGACAAAGTATACATCAAATCTCTAGATCTGTAGATTTGAAGACAAAGGATAGGTGGTTGCTGAAAAATTCAAGGTATTCTCAGAGAATTGGTGATGATCTGGTCGTGTTCTAAGCAAATTATAATAAATATTGTATGTTTGAAATATAAATGATTCTCTATTAAGTGAATTAGCACTAGGTCAAGGAATAATAATGAAAATTTAGCATGCCTTTTGAAATGTGAATTGAAATTAGCTCATTATCATAGATAAGTATGCTATATTGAAAGATCTTAAGAAAAATTTGTAGGAGATATGCATTGTAAAAGCTTAGGGTTGTAATTGTTAAGAAGAACTGATGTAGTATTGTATAATTGTAAATCATAATTTATAATTCTCTTTCAAGGAGTGAGAATGCATGGTCAAGCTACACATTTTGGTATAGATATGAATATACCCATGCATAATGGACAACCTCTGCTGGGTCAAAGGAATTTTAATATTGAGAGATACAAGTCCATTTGCTTTGATAATATTTTTGGGTATCCAAATGTTGTCCCACCTAAGATCAGGGATAAGTTACCAAAGTTCAATGGTGCAAAAGTTGAATCAACAGGAAAACATCTACAAGAGTTTGTTGACATGATGGGAGATTACGAATTGGACTTTGAAGATATTGTCATGAAATTATTTGTTCAATCCTTGAGAGGAGATGCAAGAGACTAGTTCTCTTATTTACCAACTTCCTCCATACATTCATGGGAGGAATTTAAAGTATTGTTCATGGAATAGTTTGGAGAAAGGATTGATCCTGTCCTAATCAGACAAAAGTTCAT
Source organism: Sequoia sempervirens (assembly GCA_007258455.2). Lineage (NCBI taxonomy): Eukaryota > Viridiplantae > Streptophyta > Pinopsida > Cupressales > Cupressaceae > Sequoia > Sequoia sempervirens. The sequence goes on from VDFB02137880.1 coordinate 19,514, forward strand.
GAGCATGGAAAAGGTAGAGGATGATTTGGTTCTTGCTTTCAATCTCTGATTCTCCAAAGTAATAAGAGAGATCCCTACAAGAATAATACCAAATGATGTTGAATGTTTGGTGGTATACTTGGGTGCATTCAACAAAAAGATGATTTATCTTCTGAGAGACAAAGAGCCTATTACATTGCACCAAGCATACCAAATTTCCATAGACATTGAAAATAATTTGAAGTACTCAATGATGAAGGAATTTCCAACTACCAATACTAGTCACCCTAGTCCATTTCATGCATATACAAATAGTGGATAAATTGGTAGAAGCATGAGCCAAGATGACAAGGATTCTATTGTTCTAATCTCTCCATGACCAAAATGTGAGAATTATGGTAAGACTCAAGTAAAAGGCTTGCAGGGTCAAGGAAAAATTGATCAAGTATTCTCAGCCAAGAGTTTACATGAAATGAAAAGGTATCAAGGGGAATTACCCTATGATTTTTTCTCTAGGTTTGTGGAAACCTTATTAAAAATACCTAAAGATATCTGACCAAGACAACCCATGTGTATTGATCTATTTTGTGACATGTATCAATTGGGATTAAGCACCTTACCAAAAGAATTGAAGCCTCATAATTTGAGCCAAGTAGTTTATTGGATAAGGGTGGTAGAGGAGGCTAGGATTGAGTACACACAACAATTTTTACCTTAGAGAACCTCCAATGATTATGATGATGAGGAGAGTCAAAGGTCAGTTTCAGTGGGTCAAGAGGATGCATCTGAATATGAACAACATGTCGATAACTGTTGTCATTTTACTAGTACCATAGATGTAGATCCATGTGACAATGATGAAGATGGAGATACAAAATATGAGGAAAAATAAATGATGCATGATTTTTGTCCCTGAGATATCCTAGACTATGAGCAAGAACAAGAGATGCAAGGGGAAGCCCCACATCCTAATTTTATCAAGAATAATGATGCACAAATCAGTGACCAAGGCGATGAAACTGAACTTGGCTAGTCCTCTATTGATTATAATTCTTCTTATGAAATTGAAGTGGAGTCTCTTGCTTCAAGTGGTGGGAAAATTGATAGCCTTGAAACAATACATTTTCTTGGAAGTGAACAATTTTCTTCATGTGAAGAGTTCTCAAAATGTGGATCTTTAATTTTGAGCACAAATGATGAAAGGGATGCTAAAAATGTTTCTTTCTGCTCTTCAAGCAATTATGTTGACTTTGAATGCATTGATGATCCTAGAGATTGGGACCCTCATATTGAAAAGGAAGGGGTATATGTGACAACCATGAAGGTGTGGCACAATCCCTTATTTAATGAACCTTCACTAGAAGATGAGGCTATAAATGATAACCCTTACTGGTGTAGAAGCAATCCACTCTTTGAGGAAAATTCTGATGAGTTTTTGACCAATACCACTGGTGAAAATGTTGCATATAGTACAAGTGAGACAGTAAGAAGTAAGGACCAGGTTGGCATTAAGGTTTGTGATTTTTTCTTTGAAGATGGTGATCTTGATTCAATAGCTCCTTAGTCACATGAAATATGTAGTGACACAAGTGGGGGTGAATTAATTGGTCCACAACTGGATAAACAAATTGTATCTGAAAAGAACAAAGAATGTAGTTCAGGTCCACTGACAATTCAATGTGATATTTGTTTACAAGATAGAGAATTTGAAGACAAGTATGGCATTTTCTATGATCACAATCCTGAGTATGGCTTAGGTATTGAGATGGGTATAGATGGATATGCCCATGCCCATATGATACATGATTGTGTATTTGAAATAGAGGCTGAGTTGTCAACCACACACAATAATGGAGATGAATTATAAATGGATGAGGGGAGAGGTTTGTTAGTGGATAACTGAGTTGTGCATTCAAAGGGACACATTAGTCCTAAAGCAAGATTGTTGTTGGTTGATGAAGAGGAACAATGGGATGAATCTTCATCTTATGTCAACATTGGAAAGATGGTTTGATCCATGTGGAAAGGGACTTAGGGGTATAGATGGCATGAGATGTAATGATAATCATTATGAGTGTACACGGAAATTTTTTGCAGATACCCCATATCTTTTGGACCTCATTATGGAGTTATTTCCATCTAGTGAGGGAAAAATTCATGATAAGCATAATGAGAGTGCTATTTCATATGAATCTTTTCTTTTTGATATTCCAAAAGCTTTCCCCAACTTGCAACAAAATTCTAGTGAAGGGTTTCCATTTGATGAACAAGCCAGGTGTGAAGGTAAAATGCATGATCAAACAGAGTAAGTATGAATTTTTTACCTTTACATTTCAATTTGGTAGGTCTATTCCTGGATAGATGGATGAACAAGGTAGTTTCATAGCTTATGGTTTTGATGGCATCAATCACGACAAGATTGGTTGATCAGAAGGGTCTAATACACATGTTGATCCACCACAATCAGAACAAGACAAAGTGTTTGAAAGAGGAAAGAATTGTCCCTAAGTTTTGGGGGCCATGTGCCTCCAATTTGAGGATTGAAGCCAATTTTATGGAAGAGGCTTCTAAAATTAATTGCATTTGTGCATAGTGTATATAGGTTTAGGTGTTGTGTTCCTTTTTGGGTGTGTCTGCTTGCTTTGTCCAAGCAAGCTCCTGGGGTTTTTGTCTTTCTACCTTGGTCTGCTTCAACCTGAGATTTGGATTCTCACTATACCCACTCGGGGTATACATTCTCAAGTATGAGCCATTGATAGAGCTCCTAAATTTTTTCAAAATCCTGAGAAAATCATGTTTTGGATCATGATCATTGATCTTTGTTATTAAGGATGGGCTAAAGGTCTGGTTATAAACCCTAACTTCATAAATTTCCTACCCTTAAACCCTTCAGTGTTATAATTTGGTGGTGAATTGTTCTTGCTAGTTTCCACTGGAGTAATTTTCTAGTATATCCCTTAAATACATCTAGTCACTAGCCCCCTTCAGTTAGGAAAGTTGGTCACCTCACGTATTATCCTGTGCCAAATTTTTCTAAAGTCAGGAAAAATATTTTCAAAGGACTTAAGTTGTCACCACCAATGGTCTTATTACCATTGACCTAGTCATGACCCCACCCTTTAAACTAACATGTGGAATGTGCAGGAATGTAGTCTGTTAGATTTAAAGATTCAATCCCCACTACCCATCACACACTGCATAGGCATTTATGGATAGCCGACAGACAACATGTGAGGCTTGTGATATGATGACGCGTGTCCTTGCCATTTGGGGGATCATCCCATGTACATGTGTTTGGTGACTGATAGAGGGAAGATAAATGACTGTGATGTTATACTAATATTTAATTCAATTCATTCATCGCATACCTAGTGGTACATGATTAATTTCTGCTAGACAAATTGTGAAGTATGTGAAAAGGTGACACATGGAGCTTCTCAACCACCGTGCAAAGTGTGGTGAAGCCCATGGAATATGTGACATGGCTCTTAGTTAGTGTCTTCTCATTGGAAAAGGGGTGATGAGTGATGGCATTGGGTTTTCAAACACATTTTGACTACATCTTAGCCATGCAATCTTCCATCTCATCCTGACATCAATGATCAAAATTCAAAATCAAGAACACACATGTGTTAGTCATTTTGCTCTGCAACCAGTGAGCATTAATGGTACACTCTCTCTAGGAGTGATCAAACTGATTCCTTATACATGCAATGAATTAATGCCCAGCTATTATGAGGAATGATATGGAAATCTCAAAGTACCTAGGTGATTAACGGTGAAGTAATCAACACCAACAATTAATTGCTTCTTCAAGCATGTGACAGAAAAATTGATAAGAAAACGTGCCATCGAGCTTGCTTGATAAATATGGATGGAGTGATTGTCATTTGCACCATTGTATTCAGTAGTTAGCACCTCTCTAAATTTGTGCAAAGCAAAGAGTGTTCAATTGTGAGCTTTAGAAACTAAAAGGCAATAAGAATGAGTAATCCAATTACTTCCACAGTCCTTGTTAGGAGGTCATCGAGGTTTAATTTGTAGAGGCATCAAGACGACATTCCTATATATGAACACAAGGCATCTGAACGTGCTACATCTACAAAGGAGAAGATTTTTGTCGAGAAGCCTCTGTGTGGTCCCATTAGATACAATAGTAGACTAAAACATCAGGGCGTTGTTGTAGAAAAGATAGAAGAAACAGATAAGGAGCCTACACCGTTTGCCTCTGGAGTTCGCACCAGGGTAAGGTATGGACACAACTCTTATGGGAGGAAAAGTTCATTGATTTTGATCATAGATAGCCCTTTAGAAAGCGTAATAGAGATGGACTCAGGATACTAGCAATACCTCATTTTTTTAATCAAGGTGCAGTCTCGAGAATGGAGGTGCTATCAATACAACCATTATCTGTGAAGACTCCAAGTGGGCGTGATGGCTCTGTACCAAGAAAAGATAAAGACAAGGAGGAGTTGAAGTTTCTTCTCCACCTACTACAAGGAGTTGAAGTGGGCATGTGTATCATGGGATGGGTTCCAGTGTTGGCCACTCTTCTGGTTAAGAAAGAATTGTTGTGTGGGTTTGCAAATTTTGTGATTTTGCATTGGTTGATAAGGATGTCATGGTGGTTTTTTTTGTTCCTCATGTGATGCTATTTTTTGGATTACTGTGTTGACTGTGGACTTTCATGGCGACGTGGACATGGGCTATGTGGCTTAGCTGGCAACTAAAGGGAAATTTTGGCGGTATTTGCATTTCCCTTTTTGATGATGGTTACAAATTTTGCCTCCCCATTTTCAACATATGATTGCAAATCACCATGTGAGGAATTTTGAGATGAAATGCAAATTGATTCTAAAGTGAAATATTTGAAGTGTAATTGCATTTCAGTTGGATGCTTGTTGCTCCCTTGCATTATAAAAGGGATTTCATGGCTCATTTGTGGGGGTTCTGATTTCCAAAATTTTGAGTTTAGTATACATTCAGGGTAGAAATTAGGTATAGGAAGAATACCAATGAATAGAGCAACTAAATTGTCTTGGTTTTGAGATGTATATATGTTAATCTTAAAATAGTTTTATGGAAATTATTGATATCGAAACTAATCTTGTGTCTAAAACATTTACTCTCCTTCAATAATTTTTTTGCAAATTATGAATGAAATATCAAGGATACGTTTGTTCATCATCAAATGCTTATTTGAATGTATGTCTTTGTTTCTGCCTTGGTTCAAAGAATCAATTAAATGCTTAAATAAGGTCATAAATTTGTGTTAATTTACAAAGGATCTGGTAAGAAGTGGTGTTTTAGGAGTTGTGAGTTTTCATAATGTAAGGCATTATGAAAATAGTCCATGGTTGTCAAGGTTAAAGAATTTATGTATTACCGATTATCACATATGTGACTCCATTGCCCAATCGATGAGACACTGGTCTATTTTCTAAAGGTATTTATATTTGAAGGATAATAATGGTGTACTTGATCATGGACTTGGGATCATAGCATAATTCATTTAGAATTGTTAGCCACAAGGCATGTGTTTGAAACACTCTTTTGTTCCTAGTGAATGAATGGTTATTTGCTCAAGGATCAACCAATATTTTAGTGAACTGTGTTTATTTACCCTTCATAGGAATTGATCTATGAATTGATATGTTCTTTCAAAAACATATGAAAATGAACATAATCAGGAGAACCCTCGTAGGTCCCATAGAGCCTGAAGTGAAGGAGTGAAACCTTTGAAGCTATTCAATCGTCAAGTTGGCCATTCCTATTAGGTATTCTTGATTATAGGAGTTGGCTACTCTTTAGAGATCTCTAAGGGTGTACTGGAAAAAACACCAATAGACAACATTGAGTGCCAAACTAGGACATGCACCAAGTTCAACACTCTTTTTAAGAGATTTGTCATTTAAGCTGATGGAAAAAGAAAACAATATATTCAACTCATCATGCACTTGTTCATCAATCTTTGTAATGTCAATGTCATCATCTAAGGTAATCAAAATAGGAGGTTGAATAACAATGTCCATGCAATGTTCTTGTTTATCTTGCAGCGAGGGTTGAGAGTCATCATGTATTGCTGCAGGTAGATTTGGATTTTTTTTTCTATATTATGGTTGTTTTCTTGAGTTTTTAATCTATGAGTAATAGCATAAAGTCTATGTATATGCTCTCTAGTACATTGATTTCTTTTCAGTTTATTGTCAATTTTTTTTGTGTAAGAGCAAGTTTTTCAATCATAGGTTCCTCTTTCTTGGGAGGAATAGAAGGAACCACAATAGGTTGTTCAACCACTTTCTCTTTGACTTTGTAAACTTGTTTGACTCTAGGAGGGACAACAAGATTGTTTTTGCTATCTTGTGGTCTCTTGTGGGAAATTATAGGAGGTTGTTCTTGTATGTTCAGAAGTGCTTTTGGTTCAATCATTGTTTCATCAAGGATAGTTGGTTGAGTCATATTGCAAAGGGATAGTTTTTCTATTTTCATTGCCTTGAATTTTTTATAAGATTTGAAAAATAAATCCTCATGAGGTTTGATAGGTTCCATAGGCTTGGGTCAAAAGTAATCTAATGAAAAGTTCCCTTTTGCAGATGCAGGATTAAATCCACTATGATGCATAGTAACGATATCATTGTTAAATGGAAATTTTAGACATTTATGCACAACCGAAGGGAAAAAATTCATGGAGCAAAGCCATGGGTAGCCTAGCTTCAAATGAAATTGGTTTGATTGTGTAATGATGGAGAATGATACTTTTAGTGTTTTTGGTCCAAATTTTAAAGGGAGATCTATCAAGCCTATCATAGGGAAAGAAAATCCATTATGTGTCTTGATCCATTTTTTTGGGTTATCATATGTTTCTTGATATAACTCATGCACATATAATAATTCCTCTATGATCACATTCTCTCCATGGATAAGATCAATCAATATTCCATTAGTGGGCTTGTCATTGATTTGGTCAGCGATGTAAAGAGGACCATCAGGTGCACGTTTAAGTATGTCATTTTGTGAGAAAGCATTGTCAAGAGGTTTTCTAGTCAATCCCTTATGAGGTTTAGCTTCAATAAATGCTATCACATCATTTGTAGGACTTTGTTTAATAGTATCCATATTGTCATCATTTGTATCAACATTCATCACATCATTCTTCATTTCACTAGCTTTAAGAAATGAAATATTGTGCTTAGGAATGGGATTTGTAAAGATATGCAAATTTTGATTAGGGGGGGCTTCAGACTTATTTCCTTGATCATCCACACCTCTAATTAGTAAATGATTAGAATCAATAAGGTCTACCACAAGATTTTAAGATGCTTATAGTATTCTGTGTTATTTCCATTGTGTTGATGGTAATACAATAAGCATTTTTTTGAAAGCCTTTAGGCAATGGTATCATGGGGTCACATTATTTAACAGTAGGTAAGGTAAGCATGTTTTTTTCAATAAGTTGCAACATGATATTATGAAGGGTATTGGGTAAAGGGGTGAACTCTCTCTCCCTATCCCCAAAAGGAGTTTTCTTCTTTATAGTAGCTACTTGATTATTGTTTTGTTGACTTGTCTAGGGAGGATTTAATTTTAATAATCCCTTATTTTATTTCTTGAAAAGTTGATAGTTGTTTTGAATTGTGGATTCAGACTTTTCAGGGTGACTATGGGGATTTTTCACATCATGTCCACCAGTCGAGTTTTGATGATCATGAAGAGTTGTACATAACTATGTGAAGGATGGAAATCTCAACATTTCAAGTTTTCTTTGAATTTTATCTTGTAAGTTGGAAACGAACATTCATTGGAGGTTGGCATCAAGAATCTTAATGTTCACTTGTAAATAAAGTGTTTGGTATCTTCCTATGAAACCAGTCACTTTCTCGTCCTCTTTTTTCTTGCATCTCACTAAATCTGCAAGGGTCATCTTGGGACCCATGTGAATATGGAAGTGGTTGTAAAAGGAATCAATGATTTCATTGAATGAGCTAATTTAATTTTTTGGAAAAGAGGGGAACCACTCTAAAGCAGTATCCTTTAAGGATCTAGGGAATAACTTAGCAAAAATTTTATCCTCAAAGATGAAATCACTACACAAGACTATGAAGGTGGAAACATGGCTTACATGATCTCCTTTCCCACCATATTTCTCAAATCGAGATACCTCTATAACCTATGGCATTTGTGCTTGTAATATGTCGAGGGAAAATGGGTGGACTTGATGTATTGCAAAGGTTGACTATTATTGTTCTGTTGTAATGTTGCCACTTGTTGTTGAAGGGATGTTATGGTTTGCAAAAGTGAGTTAATGAGTGGGTCATTTTGGTTATAAGGTTGAGGGGAATATGGTGGTGTAGTGTATGTATGCAGAGGGCTAGTGAATTGTAGGTTAGTGAAGGTTGATTTTTGAGGTATTATTGTGTTTAAAGTATTTCCTATGGGAATACTATGGAAGTGTATATAGTGATAGTGGGTATTATTGTTGTGGTTGGTTGAATGGTAGATGTGGGTTGAAAGGTTGTTGTAGGTTAAAATTTTGTTGTAGGTTGGAAGGTTGTTGTAGGTTGTTGATGCAGGAGCATCCAACAATGTAGGAAATCTTGAATCACCCAAAAAAATTGGTTTTCTTTATTGTATTTAGTTGTTTTGAGTTCCATGATGGCACTTAAGGGGCATAAGACAGTCAAGAGTCAAAAATAGAAAAAATCGGTCACTTACTATTTTTTAGTAAATTGGCCTAAATAGGCTAGTATGGACCTAAAAATTTACCTCAAGGAGTAGAATTGAAAAAAATTTACGACCGCGAAAGACTTGTCTTAATACCCTTCATGGTTTGGGAGATATTAAAGTTTTTGTCCTAGGAAATTTCTCCAATACAACTTCAAATTCAGATATGAAGACTTTAGAGGCCCTGAAACAACTCAAAAAGTTGACAAACCAACCTATGATAGTTCATGTGTTGTAGATATTTTTGAAAGATTTCCAATGATATGCAATAATAGCAAATCAAACACCTTGGTCAAAAGTTATTGTCCCACGAAGTTGTCCCTCTAAAAAGTGATTTTCATTAAAATTTCTTCCTAGGCCAGAAATCAAATGGCAGGACTTTTGGCGCCAAAACAAAAAGGGAAAGTTAAATTGTTCTAAAACATTCTGGGGTGGTTATTGGGGTGAAATAAAAAGGGTTAAGTGGGAGGTTGTAGGGTGGATCCATTAGTGTAGATTTTGGCTCCGAATAATATATATATTTTTTAGAGTTGATTTTGTTGTAATGAATCAAGCCCATGAGGCTGTAGCATGTAAGTTTTCAATCTGTGATTTCATTTTTTGAAAATAATTGAAAGTGAGTTATTTTTCTATCTTGCATCTTCTGTGTTGGTATCTATTGTTGTGATTTGCGTGGGTTTTGGGTGGTGTCACCCTCACCAAGTGGTATCAAAGCAGGTTTTCCTGAGTGTGTAAACAGATTGTTGAATGTGAGGTAGTTTGCACCAGGACTTAAGCCAAGAAGAGGAGATGAAAGTGAAGATGAAGCTAAAAATGAGGAACAGTTTGAAGAATAACAAGAAACAAATGATCCAAAGCAAGTAAAATTATTAAAGGCCATCTCTAAGATTGGGAAAAGGTCGAAGATCGATGTTTCTACATTTTCTAGAAATCTTAACCCAGAAGAGTTGATTGATTTGATCAATGATATGGAGGATTACTTTGAGTATGAGGAGGTGGTAGATCTTGAGAGGGTCAAATTTTAAAAGACCAAGCTAAAGGGTCATGTGAATATTTGGTGGAAAGAGGTACAACTAGAACAAAATTGAAAAGGAAAAGAGAAAATAACAAGATGGGATCATATGGTGGACAAATTAAAGAGAAAGTTCATTCCTATGGATTATGAGCTAGATTTGTTAAAAAAAGATGCAAGGGTTGAAATAAGCGAGAAAATTCATCAAGGAGTATATAGAAGAATTCTACCGTGTCTTGTTTAGAATGGGCCATTCTGAGGCCAATAAGGAGAAAGTTGGCCATTACATAAATGGGTTGAAACTGAGTATTCAAGAAGAGTTGGATCTGGTAAGAATGTCTACCATTGAAGATGCATATCATTTTGTTTTGTAAAGTAGAAGAAAAGTTGAATAGAAGATTTGAAAGCAAGAAAAGAGGTGGGGGTCATGGTGGAAAGACCAGTGGATGGTCATATGGAGGTAAAAATGAAGATCAAAAGAAGGGTGAAGGATCTAGTAGCAGCCAAACCAGAAAGGAGATAACACCTACCATCATTGTGATCAGAATAATGGAGACTAAAGAGGAAGAGGAAGATCTGGACAAGGATCAAGAAGAGGAGGTTTTCATGGAACCTATTTCTAGTGCAAAGAAGGAAATAGAGCCTATGAGTGTCCTTAATATCAAGGCTAGACAAATAGATGACCTAAGGGTAATGCATGAGTTGCACATGTAGATGAAGATGTTGAGTCTTCACATTTTGAGAATGCAGATAGAGGAGAGGTTCTTGTTACTAGAAGAGCGTTGTTGAATGAGGAGAAGGAACCAATTCAAATAAAGATTTTTTTTTCTCACTAGATGTAAGTGTGAAGGTAAGGTTTGCATTTTTATTATTGATGGAGGTAGTATTGATAACCTTGTTTTAGAAGAGATGGTTAGTAAGTTGTGGTTGGAGAGAAGAAGGCATCCGAACCCATTTTGTATTGCTTGGTTGTAGAAGGACCATCAAGCCTTGGTAAATGAACAATGTCTAGTAAATTTCAAGATTGGAAATTACCATGATGAGGTATTGTTTGATATTATGCCTATGGATGTTTTTTTCATATGTTGTTAGGTAGACCATGACAGTTTGATCAGCGAGCAGTACATGATGGACATGCCAACACCTATTATTTGACAAAGGACGGGGTTCGTCATAAGTTGAAGCCCTTGAAAGAGGTAGAGGAAAAGGTATGAAGTAATGCAAGAATTTGTTTGGTTGATGGAAGAAATTTCCTACAAGGTATGAGGCATGAGCATATGTATTTTGCATTGATCCCTAGAGTTGATAAAGAAGATACTACTAAGGTACCTGTAGAAGTTTTAGAT